>BQNB010120882.1:0-20555 GCA_026074375.1 Tanacetum coccineum | reverse complement strand
TGGTATTAACAGTGGCGGCTGTATTATCTGTGAAACTTAAATATGCATTATTATGAACAACATTGGCAAAACATTGTGACACATTTATGTTTCAAAGTATACCTATACATTAACACGAAACCAATACAGGAGGTACTACCTTAATACTGTTTTTGTTCAGAACAATGCTCTTAGCTTCCCTTTCAGCGTGAAACATAACCTACAGTTCAGGAAACCGCCTCTGTCAGTTATCGCCAGTTAATTTCCAAGGTACTAATTCATAAACTCTGTATACCCCACAAATACACTTAACACAGTCTGTATAAAGGAGATGAGATTGTATCTTAATTTAGTTACATTGATGATACAAAGTTTTACTACTCCTGTAGCAACAAAGTTGATCATATCCTTTTCCTGGCATCGTCTTTCAATGTGAGCCTAATGGTTTTAATAATAAGTCAAGTGTTGTTTGTTTACATGGTCAACGTAAAGCATTGATTTGAGATTCGTATTAAACTAATGTTTGCAATCATTAATTTTCTTATATATGAAGCATAACAAAATGCAAAGACAATAACATTAGCTATTTATTGATTACATTCAAAACATTACATCTTTATATCAGATGTTAACATCATAACATCTGAAGATGACAACCTTAATTATTGATAGACCTAACATAAGACCACAGGTACCCTGTTTCTTACATCTCATATGCATAACCAGCCTTCAAACACATCCCAACATGAGCATCAACTAACAATTGTTCCAAAACCCCAACCCTTGTAGTGTCACGTGCCACCATCTCCCTCGTATATTCTAGAGGCTTCAATGCATCTCCCGCTGACCCAGGGCCTCCAATTAAGCTATGAGCCTACGATCCTTTGTTAGGCTCACCCTAAAAGCAGAAGAAAGCTCCTTCAGCGCCTCAATAAAATCTTCATCACATCGCTTAACTTATCCAATATATAAAGAGCAACCTTCATCTTATCTTCAAGAAGAGAAGAACCGGCAACCTCGCTTAACTTATCCAATATATAAAGAGCAACCATATTCAAAACCTTAAGGGGAAGTATCTATATGTTTGTATGATAAGGAAACCTATCACATAATTCCAAATTAAATAACCACTCCTAGAAACTCAAAAGACCTTCCACTCAAAAGTAACCGATAAGCCTTAAAGATACTAATGAAAATTAATTAAACATCAAATATTCTCTAACTCTTTGGATTTTGTGACTGCAGTTACAAATATATTCTATTTCCTCACCCATTTCCAATAGCACACATTTATTTTCCTATTCACCTGCTCTGGAACTCCCACAGGTTTTCTAATCGCAATCTATTGGCGTCTTTGATATTTCACCTAACCATTTGCTACTAACAGGACCCAACATTCAATCACACGCAACTATGGATAAGGGTATGTTTATACCGATAATCCTTACATGCATTCATATAAGTAGTACATCTCTAATCATGAGTTTCTTGAAAGTGCAGATTCACTTCCATCCCTATCTGATATACTACCCAACTATATTAACATTTGCTCCAAAACAATTATTAGATGAGATGGGAAAGTGCAGAGTTATTGTGGCCTAACACTAACTAATATATATACCGAAGGCTCAGGTAAAGATACAACTGTAAATCTTTATGAAAGAACATGACTACCCTTATTTTAAAGTGCATGTCACTGTCGCAGGAAGACCACCACTTCCAAACAACACCAATAGAGGTCAAAAACGTAAAGCAGTGGCTTCTACTTCTACGCACCCCTTCAACGCATCATAACTTAGCGGCACAAGTATGGAGCTACCGATCAGAACCAAAACACACAAATGCTTTTACCATATTTACCCACACATAATAATATGTTTCTCCAATTACTAAAAATCCTATTTTTTTAGACCACCCTCGGACACGTGCATCTGCAAAAACACCCAAATGAGCAGCATTTACGTCCGCAGGTAACTACATCCCTTATTTCTGCATTTCATGTTATAAAATAAACCACACTTTTTTAATCACCTGTGTTAGACCCTCCACCCTATTTAGCATTGATGAAACCAACTAACGGCTCTGTCTTACACGCCATTATTCCTAAAGTTTCTTTCTTGAGACCAGAACAAATACACTCTTCCTACAAAAGGAATAACACAGTTTATTTTCAGCAGACAAAACCTTATTACCTCACTCAGCTTTTAATCGCATCTCTCCTGTTGTGTTTTTTCTTATAAGGTGTTCCAGTTAGTTATCATAACCTTGGCCCTCCATCATACGTATGACGTAGCTGCAACGCCCAAATGTGGTACGAAGATAGAAAAAACAAAGGTAACAAGGTTATCAACCCAACATTCTCACTTTGTTGCCAAGAAGGTAAAGTGTTACTTCCGAAATTCAAAGACACGCCTACACCGTTAAACAAGCTGCTCAATTTTAATGACCCGGGAACATCAAAATTCAGAGATCAAATTAGAGTTTACAATGGCATGTTCTGTTTTACATCCTTTGGTGCCAGAATAGATCATTTAATAAATACATGGAGAGGCCTATATACTTTCAGAATCAATGGGCAGAACTATCATCGAATATGATCTCTTCTTCCTGCTCTCAGCTTCCAACCAAGATACGCCCAGTTATACCTTTTTGAAATAGACAATGAAGTTAGAAACCAGATGTCTGTATTCCTTGATACTGAAATCGGTCAAAGAGTTGATCAAACAATAATAGCAGGCCTGATGGACATGTTGGACCAGAAAAATGCAGTTGCACAATCATTCCGGATGGCAAGAGACTGATGTCACTCCCATGAGTCAGTCAATTTTGAACTACGCCTCCTTAGTGACCACACATTCGCACGACAATACAATGCTCCAATGGTGTCAGAGGTTGCGGCTCTAATCACCAATGATTTTGGGTACGGTATTCCTTCAAGAGATATTGTGGTAGACAATAAAGATGAAGGACCAAAAAGGATTTCAGAACTGCATCCATCATATATGGCACTGCAATATCCATTGCTATTTCCATATAGAGAAGATGGGTACCATGAAAAAATAACTTACCATACTAACAGAGGAATAAGAAAAACAAAGCGCGGTTTTGTGTCAATGAAAGAATACTACGCTTACATTATCCAACAACTATCAGAACCAAAACACACCAAATGTCTTTTACCATATTTAGCCACCAACACAAAATATGTTTCCTCCAATTACTAAAAATTCTATTTCTTTCAGACCACCCTCGGACACGTGCATCTGCGAAAATACCCAAACGAGCAGCATTTACGTCCGCAGGTAACTACATCCCTTATTTTTGCATTTCATGTTATAAAATGAACCACACTTTTTTAATCACCTGTATTAGACCCTCCACCCTATTTAACATTGATGAAATCAACTAACGGCTCTGTCTTACACGCCATTATTCCTAAAGTTTCTTTCTTAAGAACCGAATAATAAAATAACAACTCTAATCTTCCTACAGAAAGGAAAACCAACGATTTATTTTTAGCAGACAAAACCTTATTATCTCACTCAGCTTTTAACCGCATCTCTCCTGTTGTGTTTTTTCTTATAAGGTGTTCCAGTTAGTTATCATAACCTTGGCCCTCCATCATACGTATGCCATAGCTGCAACGCCCAAATGTGGTACGAAGAGAGAAAAAACAAAGGTAACAAGGCTGTCAACCTAACATTCTCACTTTGTTGCCAAGAAGGCAAAGTGTTGCTTCCGAAATTCAAAGACACGCCTACATCGTTAGACAAGCTGCTCAATTTTAATGACCCGGGAACATCAAAAGTCAGAGATCAAATTAGAGTTTACAATGGCATGTGTCTATTTCCATCTGTTTGGCTCAGAATAGATCATTAAATAAATACAGGGAGAGGCCTATATACTTTCAGAATCAATGGGCAGAACTATCATCGAATAGGATCTCTTCTTCCTGCTCCCGGCTTCCAACTAAGATACGCTCAGTTGTACCTTTTTAACACAGACAATAAAGTTAGAAACCGAATGTCTACATTCCTTGATATTGAAACCGGTCAAGGAGTCGATCAAACAATAGTAGCAGGCATGATGGACATGTTAGACCAGAAAAATGCAGTTGCACAATCATTCTGAGATAGCAAGAGACTTGCGTCACTCTATGAGTCAGTCCAAGTTTTGAACTACGCCTCCTAGTGACCCCGCACATCTGCCGACAATACAACCCCAACGATGTCAGAAGGTTGGCGGCTCTGAATCCACCAATGATTTTGGGGACGGTATTCCTTCAAGAGATATTATGGTGGATAATAAAGATGAAGGACCAAAAAGGATTTCGGAACTGCATCCATCATATATGGCACTGCAATATCCATTGCTATTTCCATACGGAGAAGATAGGTACCATGACAAAATACCTTACCATACTAACAGAGGAACAAGAAAAACAAAGCGCGGTTTTGTGTCAATGAAACAATACTACGCTTACATTATCCAACAATGAAATGACCAAGGAAATACTTTACTAAAGGGAGGGCGCCTTTATCATCAATTCATGGTCGACGCGTTCATGACTGTAGAGGAACCTAGGCTTAAATAGACCAGAAACAATCAAGACAGCCTTCGGGTAGATCTATATCACAATCTGAATGATGCTTTTACAAGAGGCGACACAAACGCAGAAGGCCTAGGGAAACGAATAGTTTTGCCCAGGAACTTTACGGGAGGTCCAAGATACATGATGCAAAACTACCAAGATGCAATGGCTTTGTGTCGAGCATACGGAAATCCAGACCTCTTCATCACTTTTACCTCCAACCCTAAGTGGCCGGAAATCGACGAGATGCTATCTTTCATCCCGGGCCAGAAACCCTACAACCGGCCTGAAGTAAGCACCCGTATATTCAAACTGAAACTCACTCATCTATTAGACGATCTCACAAAAAATGAAATTTTTGGCAAAACTTGCTCATGTATCCCATCTGGACCCAAAAAAACTGTCAAAACCTTTTCACTTAGTTTTCTTCACTAGCTGATAGTTTGTTTGTTGTATTTATAGTCGTATACGTGATTGAATTCCAAAAACGTGGCCTCCCACACGCTCATATTTTGCTATGGCTCGAAGAAGAATGGAAGTGCAAAACACCAAACCAGGTTGATGATATGATCTCAGCGGAGTTACCACCCCCAACAACAGATCCGGAGGGATACAAAGTTGTCACTGAATTTATATTACGCGGCCCGTGTGGTAAAGGCGCTGCCTGCACTGTTGAGGGCAAATGTTCAAAAACGTTCCCAAAACCTTTTTATTCAGAAACCAACCTGGAAGAAGATGGGTACCCAGTTTACCGCCGAAGGGATTCAAAGGTTCAAGCAGTAAAAGGTAAATTCACGTATGACAACAAGTATGTGGTCCCTTACAACCGATACCTGCTACTTAAATACCAGGCACACATTAATGTGGAATGGTGCAACAGATCAAAGGCCATCAAGTACTTATTTAAGTACTTAAACAAAGGCCCAGATCATGCTACTTTTGTTATACAAGAAAATGTTTAGAAACCTGCTCATAGAGAAAATGAGAAAGTAGCTGTAGTCGATGAAATTAAAAACTACTTAAACTGCCGATATCTAGCACCATGTGAAGCGGTATGGTGGCTCTTTTCATTTGACATCCACTACTCCCAACCATCAGACATGAAGCTTAACTTTCACTTTGAAGATCAGCAAGCAATAACGCTTCATGACTCGCAGAATTTACCCGCACTTCTTAATAGGGAAGAGATCAAAATCACAATGTTCACTAAATGGTTTGAGCTGAACAAACATGACACCAAAGCCAGAGAACTCACTTATGCTGAAATCCCAAAGTACTACGTATGGCATGACGATGTAAAGATTTAGAAAAAACAAAAAAAAAAAAATGCATAATTTACTATTCAAACCCAGCATCCGGGGATCGATACTATCTAAGAATGTTATTGAATGTCGCAAGGGGGCCTCGCGGTTTTAAAGAACTTATGAAAGTTAACAAAAAGTTATACCTGACATTTAAAGCCGCATGCTTCACCTATGGCCTCCTTAATGATGACAAGGAATGGGCCCATGCTATTAAAGAAGCGGCTTTTTAGGCATTATCCCCACAGCTGCGTGACTTATTTGTGACAATGCTGCTCTTCTGCGACGTCAGCAGACCATTTCATCTATGGGAACAAACCTGGGAGCTATATTATCAGACGATATTCTCCGCAAGAAACGAAAACTATTCAAGTATCAAAACTTGCAGCTCACGGAAGAACAAATCAGAAACTATTTATTTGTGAAATTGAAAATTTGTTATACAGTATTGGAGTCCTTAACAGTATTCCAGGAACTTCCGTGGCCAAACCCGACATTGTTAACCCAAATGAACAACCGAATGATCAGAGAATCCATGTATTTTGACATTAAGACAAGCAAGATTGAACATGACCAGCTGAATTTGTTATTAAACCTCGAACAATGTGTCATTTACGACCACGTCATTCAATCTGTCCACAATAAAAGTGGCTAGTTTTACTTTGTTTATGGGCCAAGAGGAACCGGGAAGACATTCCTATACAAAACTATCATTTCAAGATTACGATCAAAAAGCCAGATTGTTCTTGCGGTGGCTTCCTTAGGTACCTACTATCATAAATTTTGCCTCTTTACTTCAATATTTGTAACGAATACCTACACGTCAAGGCAACATGTAACTAATTATTGTGACTGGCCTATTTCCACAATTACCACAGGAATCGATTCCATCTTTCTTTTTTACCCCCTTACAGGCGGCGGATTGCACATAGTGTAGAGCTTCGTTGTGATGTTCTCTAGCTAAAATAGAGACTCGAAAACTGGTGGGAAAATAGAACATTGGCATTAAAAACAAAACACCCATTTAGCTGAACTTTTCAGCAGTGCAGTGAATTTTTGGGAGATGTTGATAGATATAGTAGTGAGTATACCCTCTCTCGATATCTTCGCGCGCTCTCGCGATCGACTGGTCATATGCGAACATATAGGGTACAAAAACCCAAAAAAAAGAAACACCATTTTTGGGGGAGTTACAGTTTTGTTAGGCGTTGACTTTAGACAGATTCTCCTGGTCATACTAAAAGGCAAAAGGGCTGAGATTGTTTAAGCATGCATAAACCGTTCGGAAATGTAGAAGTTTGCAAGGGTTTCACGTATCTAGAGTGTGAGAGTCAACGAGTATACTAAAAATAGGGAGATAGATTATCGAAAAAAAAAGTTTAACAAATGGGTACTAGATGTGGGGGACGGGACTGCGGAAGCCAAAAAAAAGAAGACGAGGATGAACCAACCTGGATTGAAATTCCAGAAGATTTCATTATTAACGTAGCAGAATCTCCTATTGAGCAGATTGTGAACTGAACATTCCCTGAGCGAGCGAATCAATATGAGTGAAAAGTGACGGTGCTTATCTAAAATATAACAACCCGATTTTTTCACAACAATGTAATATATCTCTGTTATATTTTATATCACTTTTTTCTCGGGGTAATCTTTTGGCTTTTCTTTATTATGCATCGTAACTTGGCATATCTTAAAGTTAAACCATGCTCATGCAATTACATATGATCAATGTTATTCGTCAAGAATAAAATCTAATACAAGTCATGTCAATGACCTAAATATCTATTTTATCACATATGTTATTATTTAACGTAGATTCTCTCGACATTAATATCAAATGAACATAAAACCGTAAATGTTTACTGCCAAATCCTAATTTTGGGTAATGTCTAGACATACAAGAAGAATGTACAATAATCTAAGCTCATGTACATAGTAATATAAACATTCATTGGAATATACATTTCCCTTCAAATAAGGTACATGTCTTTTTAAGACAAAATGTACAAGTCATTAAGCATGGCATTTAAAATTAGCTGTTTTTATCTATGTTTCGTAAGAAGGCTTGTACAATACATAAGTACAAGTACATGTCAAGTATACAACTCTTGACATTCATATTCTTTCTCATTTAATGAAATTTAAGAAAACCCTAAACCGAGCTCTGTTTCTTAATATGACCCAGTTTATTGATCTTTATATCCGTTTTAAATCCCAACCACTACTCAAATAAGTTATAATTTCATAATTACAACTTACATATTCAACATTCCATCTTCTTTCTTCATTTTAAACAACAATGGGACGAAGAATTAAACCATTGAAAACCCTAATCGAACCCTAATTGCAAAACACGACAGTTTACTCATTTTCACCTTTTTGATCACAAACCATTAACCAAATTGTAATCTAAGCTCTTAATACAATCCTTAAGATCATTAATCCACCCTTATATCTCCAATGTATACGAAAAAGAACCAAGAAAACCCTAAACCCGTACCATATGAACCTGTGACCTATTTTACTCATTTTTGCCCATTTTAAACCCGAATCACCTATCAATTCTTGTTCATAATCCTTAATACAAGTTTTATGAACATATACTTTCATTATATCCACATTGTGTACACGAAATTGCAAGTTAAAAAATCAATTCGTGCCTAATAGCCCTAGCGAACCGCGGACCTTTATTTGTTGCATTTTTACCCTTTTTAACAAATCCTTTGCAACAAGAAACCATGGTGACTCAGCAACATGTCCCTAATGCAATATTACAAGCACCTTGATTCTTTTTCCATGGTTTAAATTCAGATAAATCACCTCCCTTGGAGGTTAAGGACTGACGCGGCCACAAGATACACCACTCAACCAACTGAAACCTTGGCCTAGCTACTACCATTGTCCTCCATATCACCTCCCTAGGACCCTCCAAACAACTAGATCAGATCATGCCACCTCATCCCTTCACCTGGTCACCAAGATTATTAGGCTATAATATTGCCTTTCGCTTACTCATTTAATCATCCCCATCTTTCTTCATTTATACCTCACTATACAGCAATCTCTGCTCTATAAGTTCCTAAGAAGATCCAAGAGAAATAATCAAGAGGAGTGTTGAAGATTTGAAGCCCCGAAGAAGGAATTTCTAGGCGTACGAGTGCATTCAACCCGAAACGACCCATTCGACTCAATTTTTGATTCTTCATGTCTCTCTAACCTCAGGTTTTTGTTTGATCATACCTGCTTCTTACATTCATACTTATATCCATCATGATATGCATGAATCCATGTTTAAGCGTTTAATCTAAATTTTATGCGTTTTCCTTTTGGGATCCAAAAAACGATCCCTAATACCCTAATTCTTTGTTTTTCTTTGATTAATATTTATTATGGTTTTAGTTTGATTTAATCTTTCCTAAACTAATGTTAATATAACAACCTTATTTATTCTTGAGTAATTTGAATATAAAAACTTACGCGTTTTTCGTTTAAAAACACTAATTTGAACCAGTTTTGATTTTTGGTTTTACGAATCTTGATTTTATACCTTTTTGTTACGTTATATTAATTCCGCACTCGCGCGCGCAGCTTATACTATTAGCTTATAACCCTGAATATATTCATTTGAAGTTTAAAATAAGCTTGCATGGCGTTTGAGACTTGTTTTGCAAAGTTTTCCTTGCAAGAGGTATATATCGTAACTTTCTGAAACTTATAACTAAAAGGACTAAAAATATGTCATTTTATCAAGTTATAACTATAAGGGGGTCTATTCTGTTCACTTTTCAAAGTATAATGGTTTACTTTGTACATCTTTTAAACTAGAAGGACCAAACTTGTAAAAGTGAAAACTCCAAGGGTATATTTTGCCATTTTTCATTCTTAAGGGTCTAAAATGTAACATTTTGAAAAAGTATAAAAATGTGTTCAAAACCTTATTAGACATAACTTTAATTAACGCTTGATGTGCTTATCATTTTCTCAGTTATGAATAAATACGCTTATACACGATTATGTTATAATATTATATTAATTTCATATCGATATGCTTTTAAACCTCCTGTCCCAAATTTATATCATATCACAATACTAGGGAGCTTCATACTAAGGGGTTTCATCTTGGTATTACGTTCTGACTGAGTTGTTGGGTTTATGATTTAAAGTGCCCTAGCTCCTCAAACGTTTACTGAATGACTTCTGAATTATGATGGCCCGGACGGTGATACAATAATTCCAAATCTCCAATCAATATTCATAACAATATTAAACTCTTAGAACAAAGTTCTAGAGTACAATCTTCCTAAGACTTGACATATTTACTCAGGTTGCGTGACGTGGCTGTTTACTATCATTTTGCTATATCAACCTTCCTTGTTAAGATTGTGATAAGGTCATCAGCTTTCATTTTGGAATATTTATTACAACTACCTATCAGGTGAGTTCATAGCCTCACTTTTAAATCTCTTGAATGTTTTCATAAACCCGTGAGGGGGATACATGCTATAAACTATGAATACAAGTGTTTTCTAAATATATGCTATCATATTACTGCTTGTGATCTAAGTCACTTTATGCCAAATGTCCCTCATTATCATGGATCATTAATCACTTACGAGTGAACATGAATATTGTGGATAGATCTATCGGGATTGACGAATCCTGTTTGTGTTAGCCAGATAGGTAACCAAACGCACTATATTTGAATCTCATAGGTATATGGAAATTACCTACACCGGGGGCCATTATCCAATGACCCAAAAATATGCTTTTGAAGCGCTCGATAAGACACTCCGCGACATACTGGGGTACAAAAACCCAGAAAAAAGAAACGTCATTTTCGGGGGAGTTACAGTTTTGCTAGGAGGTGAGTTTAGACAGATTATCCCAGTCATACCAAAAGGCAAGAGGGCCGAGATTGTTCAAGCTTGCATAAACCGTTCGGAACTGTAGAAGTCATGCAAGGTTTTCATGCTAACTCGGAGCATGAGGGTCAACGAGTATTCTATAAATGGGGAAATTAATAATAGCAAAAAACAGTTTAATACATAGGTCCTAGATGTGAGGGACGGGATTGTGGAAGCCAAAAAAAGGAAGACGAGGATGAGGCAACATGGATTGAAATTCCAGAAGATTTCATTATTAACGCAGCAGAATCTCCTATTGAACAGATTGTGAAAGAAACATTCCCTGATTTCACAACCAGGAAAAGTGACGGTGCATATCTAAAAGAACGGGCGATCTTAACACCAAGAAATGATGATGTCGATGCAATCAACGCCTATATGTTTGGAAAGTTGCCAGGCCCAATGACATACAACAGAGCAGATGAGGTCTGCAAAGCATTGACTGATGTCCTAGACCAGCAACATCTATATCCCGCAGAGTTTCTAAGTACGTTAAACTTCCCAGGAATGCCGCCTCATGCCATCAAACTAAAGAAGGAACTTCCAATAATGCTCTTATAGAATGTAAACCTAAGTCAGGATATGTGCAACGGGACACGGCTGATCATCACTGACCTAGGGCAGTTTGTGATTCGGGCCTAAATCCTTGTTAATTCAAACGTAGGGGATACCGTCCTAATACCGCTTATCACAATTACATCCACACAAACACAATGGCCTTTCATAATGTAATGGCGATAACTCCCTGTCAAACCATGCTACGCCATGACAATAAACAAAATCCAGGGCAGTCGCTTAATTATGTGGGTATCTACTTGCGTAATCCTGTGTTCAGCCACGGCCAACTCTATGTAGCCATATCGCGAGTCACAAGCCCAACCGGCCTAAAAATCCTAATGACTGAAGATGAAGACTGATGTGTTTCAAAAGCTTTAAATTTATAATGACTGAAAATACCAATTTTATTATAGGAAAACACACGGGTAAAAGTATAACCCACATATATAGTATAATCTTTTTAGGTAAGACCAGGTCGTCCACAGGGATTTGAGTAGTATTTGAATAATCAGAAAGAAAATAGACTTTAACTTTGAAAATAACTTTTGTTTTACCAGTGGTAATAAAGATGACTACTCGGATAGTTGTTCCGTTTTTTGTTCCAAACGTTTTTGGCACCTTTTTATCCGCCATGCCAAAAAACATTTGTCACGTTTTTGTGTTCGTTATAAAAGCCATTTGGCACGGTTTTGCATTCATTTAGTCATCGTATCAACCTAACCATCGCAAATTTTCACAAATATAGTTCAATTGAAGCCAAAAATAAACTAAACTCGGATTTTATTAATCATCCATAAAATCAAGTCTACATTGTCACTTGAATACCATAAAGTAAAAAATAATACGTCCAACATCCTTGTAAACCATGGTCTTTAGAATCACAAAGTCATAACTAGAACTCAATATAAATCACTATGATGATTTATTAATCAAGAAAACGAATAAAACTCATCAGAACACGTCTTCATCGTAATCCCTGCATAATATAAACCAGAAAAAGGTTAGATATAGAAAATAACAATACAAAGGGTATACAATTTTTAAAATGGGTCAAATTATATCAGCTCATATTGAGGTCTCATATTTGAACCTGAACAAGCACCCCATAAAAGGTAGTAAGCAAATCCAAACACCCTAGTGATATCCGTTATTTGTAGAGTATATAATTTTGTAACTGCAAATCTAAGGTATGGAATTGGTACTTACATTAAAAAGATAGCTGCACAAAAATGTCTGCACTCTTTTATCAATTTTCATTTGATGAAGTTCGGACCTACAAAATACCATTGATCATTTGATAGTTTGATTCACATGCAATAATGGCCAGAATAGATTAACAATAACTAGTTAGAGATATACCTCACCAGCACTTGATCCAGACCTATGTGCGTGATAACCCGACGGAGGTGGCAACTCCCTTCCTAGCAGTAATTCCAATTTCTTAAACCACTCCATTTGAGCTTTTTCATGATTAGAAACATGCGCTGCTACTTTGGCCTCTATCTGCGCATCTTGGTCTGCTACTAGATTTGCTACTCGCTCATCTACCTTAGCCTCTAACTGCGCAGCTACTTGAGCTTGAACCATCCTTTCTATTGCATGTGAAGAGGTTGTATTCATTAATGATGAGCGAGGCCTAAAAACCTTACGACTAGATACTGCTTCACCAAAAGTCTTGACACTTCCGTGTCCATCAGAGCCCACTAGATCAATGAAAACTTGCTCTTTAAATGAATCAGTTTGCTCTGATTGTGGTACCTCATTTAACTTTTCCTTCATTCGGTCCTGTAAACACAAATAGACATATGTTAATAAAAAACAAATACATTAGTTATTATACATCAACTAATGATTCTAAATTGTCAGGTAATATAACTTCACGTGATATATATATATATATATATATATATATATATATATATATATATATATATGTATGTAACTAAAATACTTACAACCACTATCCTTGTGTCTTCATCTGGTATGGTACCGTTGTTCACAGTACGCGTTTTAATAAACACATTTGCGTAACACAAGTCCTCGTTTTTAGCTTTCATCTATAGATAAAGTTTTAAATATATTAAGTTAGTATCTTGGAAGCTGTAAAAGAATATGTAATATATAATTGAATGTATGTAGTATGCATGTTTGTACCTCCTCTCAAACGTTGGCATGAGATGTTCTACCAGTTCTTAGTAAAAACTCTAGATTTTTTCGATTATTGGAATTTTTGAAGGATTGAGCATGAAAAAAATAGAATAAAGTAACTAAGTTGATAAAATAAACTAAATACTGTCATGGAATACATTGAATATAATTATGTTTTATCTATAATGGGCCTAATATGTTTATCCTAAAAAAATTAAAGCGACGTCCTAACCAAAACGTTTTGACCCGATGTTAAATATAAAGTCATTTTTAAAGGAATTTGTACTTACCTGAACATCATCGCGTTGCCAATAGTTTACTAAATCTGGCCATTGTTCAGGATTTACCCGACTGTCTGAAGGAGGAGTTAAAAGTTTTTCCAGATCATCTTTGTTTGGAGTAAAGAAATCATGCTTTACTTTGCTTTTCCATTTTTTCCAATGACCACCAATCAACTTCAAACAAGTATCTTTGTAAACTTCTGGAGGATCTGTCTTATGCTGTGTGCAACAAATTTTTTTGTGTTATCGATACTATACGTACAATTATTTATATTATACTTCATGTTAACAACAATGCGTGCAAAGAGTATTTATATATACGATTATACCTGAACATCTCGCCACATTAAATCAAGATTGGTATCTGGCATTGACTTCCAAGAAATAATATTAAGGGGAACACGAGCCCTATTTGCAATTCCACCGAGTAAATTCGCGAGATCAGTACTACTATCCCTAATAGGCTGCATGCACTCATTGAAAATAATCTTGATTTTCTCTTTTCCTCGATAACCAAGTGCTGGTCCTCGACCCTTCTTACGTACATCATTGCTCGTGCTAGAACCTATAAAAATTCCAAGCGAACAATAAAGAACACCCATCAATAAAAGTAATATATATATGCAAAAAAGATAGTGGAAACTATAAAAGGATGTCCTATTGGCAGCCCGACACCTAATTATTGAATGGCAAGATGTGACTATTATGATGATACTGGCATTGGTAATTATAAATTTCACATAGTAAAAGAGAATCACGTTTAGCCTATACATCTAGACCAACAAAAAACCAAACAAGCACAAATGAACTAGCCACATGGGATATTAACCTAAGAAAAGGACAATACACCCTCCAAACTCTAGCCACTGAGATAAGAAAAAGTTTAACATAAGAAAGGGACAATACACCCACAACAGCAGGAAAAAAATGCTTTTCAGAGGTAAAAAGCGATTTGAGAAGATCTGACTGAATAAGAGGTATTTTAGAAATTTCTACCTCTAAATCTGAACAAAAAATAATTTGATGTCTAAAAACCTCTAACTGAATCAGATTTTAGAGGCATTCAGATTATTTCTACAAAAACAAACAGCACCTTATAGTCCTACTTCACCTAGTGTGCAGGATTTGCTTATGAGGCCTATCATATTAAAATTTAGTGAAAAGTCTAGTGATTAATAGGTACTATTAATACTAAGTGTTAAGCTGTTAACCAAACTTCTTAGTTTAACATATATTCAGCAATTGGGTTCTTTTACACTAAAGTCTACCAACATGATGTACTTATACCCCTCACCATATGAAACATTATCTAAAGTTCACAGTATGTATAACTGACATAATAAATAATGAAAAAATAGCATATGTTTTGTACCAGATCCACTTGATGCTAAAGATGTCTGAACTGATGCATCAGTGGTATTGTTGTGAGTCAGTTCTTATGATGAGTCTTCTAATGGCATTGATGTAGCATGAGTATCCTGGTTGTCTTCTGTAGCAGTTTGAACACGAGTCTGAACACGAGTCTGAACAGGATCCTGATCAGATACATTTGTGTCCACCTCTTGATTGTCGTTGTTTTCCCGAGTTGACCGTGGCATTTCAGACATGAAAGTGTAGGTGTGTCGTCTCTTTCTAGCTGCCATGATAAAACCTACAAATAAAGTAAAACTTTTAAGACTAGTGAGTTGAATAAAAATAACAAGTATAACAAATGAATGTAACAATAGAGAAAGCACAAATGAGATATGAAGACAAATGTATCCTTTGTAAATCAAGAATAACACATAAAAAGGAAAATTCCAATCAAATAAACTTAAACAAGTCTTTGATCTAATTAACACAAGAAATAAGCATTGAAATAGAATGTGACAAGCTAATCATTATCAGATTCATCATCTCTTATGTTCCCAAATCCATCGTTATCTGATGTATCATCTATTGTGTCATCAAACTCTTCTTCAGATTCATTAGAGATATGAGCCTCTAATTCGTCCTCCATTTCTTCATTAGAATCACTTGCAACAACATCAACTGGATTATTTTGTTGTTGATTCTCTATTGTAGGAGATTGAACAACTCTCTTTTCAACAAATATTCCTTCAACCCCATGTCTCACCCTCATGTATACTTCTTCGTTCATCCAATTATTGAGAACTATATGGTTGGGCTTGAGGCACTGCAACTATTGTATTAGAATTTCCATCCTCGCCCATGTCAAATGTATCCCTACTAGTCATTTTGATGGCAACTTCCCATTCTGGGTCAATAGGGTCTTTTACATACATGACTTGCTCAGCTTGTGATGCTAGGATAAAGGGTTCATCAGTTGGGTTGATATACTTGTATAATAAATGACTAAAATTAACTGATGTTATACTAAAGTTATCAACTTTGACCCCCGTCCTATTGTCTACCCAATTACATTTGAATAAGAAAATTTTTGTTTCATCGGTATAACGCACTTTAATAATATCTGTCAGCTTCCTGTAATATGTTAACTCCCCTGACATCAGATTTTTATCTTTTCGACTTGAGAAGCTTGTCGTGCTTGCAATCACAACAACACCACTATTTGGTGTAACTCTACTATTATCCATTTCTTTTGTTCTAAATCTAAATCTATTAACAACATATCCATTATATCTCTTAGCCATATTTGTTAAACCCATTGCCATGTTTATGATTTTGTCATTAACGCCTTTTTTTCTACAACTTGTTTTAATACCTATAATCATTAAAATGAAAAGGATTAAACCATAGAAATAGCATCCTGGTTTATGAAATTTTTTGATATTCAACCCTTACATCAGCTCTAAACCAAGACGGGAACTCTTTATTATGAATGCGTTGATGTTTACGAGGGGCTAATTTTTGGAGGGACCGTAAATGTCATCTGCATAACAGAATATGTACAGTAATTAATATCATACTTAATTCATAAAAGATGTTAAAATGTGATGAAAACAATCAACGTACTCTCTATATGGTGCAACCGCGTCGGTACTAGCTAGTAAGTAATGATGTGCTTGCTCCATTGATAAATGATCTAGAAAAAAAGGTGTTTCCATTCCAAAATGAGAGCCCAGGTTATCTTCACTATTATAATTTTGGTCAGGTCGTGTCGACTTAGTTTCAATGTCCTTTAGAGACCGTGCACAAAATGTCATGCACTCTTCCATTAAAGCTCCTTTAGCAATGCACCCTTCTGGCCGAGCTCGATTACGAACATACACCTTTAAGGTTAATAAGTACATGAGTAGTAAAAATATATAGTTACATAAACAAAAAAATAAAACTTATATTGAGATGACTTAACAACCAAATGTATCTCTCTATTAGGTATATCCACCGATATTGTACAGGTCCAACAAGTAACACCTCTTCAGTCAAGTGTATAGGAAAGTGCTCCATGATGTCGAAGAAAGATGGTGGGAAAATCTTTTCAAGGTGGCAAAGTGTAAGTGAAATACGATCTTGAAGTTTTTGTAGATCATATTTTGAATTAACTTTCGAGCACAATATTCTAATAAAGTTTGATAGCTTGATCAGGGCTTCAACAACATGCTTTGGTAAAAGTCTTCTCACAACAAGTAGGAGTAATTGTTGCAAGATAATATGGTTATCATGGCTCTTTAAACCCCACATGCTAAGCTCTTTCAGATAGACACATCATGAAATATTAGACGCATATCCAACGGGTACCTTAAGATCCTTCAACAACTTTAAAAATTGATATTTTTCATCTTTTCCCAATGTAAAACAAGCTGGTGGTAGTAAAACTATACTAGAATTAGTTTCTTGAGGGTGTAACGAAGGTCTGATGTTTAATCCTTTCAGGTCAAGCCGAGCATTCAAGTGATCTTTCGTTTTTCCAGCAACGCCTAATAGTGTAAACAAGAAATTATCACACATAATTTTTTCTCTATGCATGACATCAAGATTGTGACGAATACGTAAAAAATCCCAGTAAACCAACTCAAAGAAAAAACTCTTTTTCTTCTAGTTATCATGTCTCTCGTGTTCATTACCTTCTTTTTCATTCAAGTTGGTTGCTTTTTGTTTAACATTTACGTTCATCTTTCCCTTTCCTTTTATTTTCTCTTTCATCTTTCTTTTCTCACTTCTTAATGCAGCTTTTCTCTCCCTCTTGTTCTCTTTTTCTAATTCTTCTCTTTTCTTCTTTTTAAATACATCTTCCTTTTTATATACCGTCTCTACATCTTTCAATTGGTCAAGTAATTCAGAACCCGATAATACTCTTGGTCGTGGATCCTATTCATGCTCTCCATTAAAAGCCGCCTTGTCTCTCCTTAACTTATTATTTTCTTTTAGCCATCTTCGGTGTCCTAAATAGCAAAATTTATGACTATTCTTTAGTCTAAAAGATCAAGTTTTTATGTTACATGTTGGACATGCAAGTCTTCCATGTGCTCTAACCCGAAAATTTGGCATAAGCTGGAAAATCGCTAATTATCCATAAGAGTGCAGCATGTAACTGAAACATACTTTTACTAGATGCATCATACGTAGAAACACCATCACGCCATAGATCCTTTAACTCATCTATTAAAAGATTCAAGTATACATCAATCTTATCGCTAGGAGCTTTAGGACCATCAATAAGAAAGAAAGAATAAACGAAGGTTGTTTCATGCATAACCATGGTGGTAGGTTGTATGGAATTAAAACAACAGGCCATGTACGGTGTGAAATAGTCATGGTCCTAAATGGATTAAATCCATCAGATGCTAATCCAAGTTTAACATTACGACTTTCACACCTAAATTCTAGATATCTCTTATCAAACATTTTCCATGATGGATTATCCGTAGGATGCCTCATTAAACCATCATCTACTCGTTCCTTTGAATGCCATGTCATTTGAGATGTAGTGTGAGGAGACATAAACAGCCGCTTTAACCTTGGTTTCAATGGAAAATAATGTACTTGTTTAGCAAGAATCTTCCTTTTCGAAATGAAGTTGTTGTCATCATCTTGCTTGTCATTGTTAAACTTTTTATACCTAGAAGCCTTACAAATACTACAGCTATCAAGAAATTTATCATCACCACGAAACAACATACAATCGTTCGGGTATGCATCCCATGTTTCGTAAGAAAAACCCAAATCAGAAACTATTTTATTAGCTTCATAATATGACTTTGGAATTACAACATCTCCTATTTCTTCAAGTGCATCAAAAAACAACTCAAGCACCATCGTGCATGACTTGTTTGACCACCCACTAAGTACTTTTATATGTAAAAGTCAAGTAATGAAAGAAAGCGATGTGAATCTTTTACTCCCTTTAAATAAATGTCGTTGTCCGTCCTTTAACATCTTAAAAACTTTTTTTGGTCTCATCATCCATCATTCCTTCATCTACATCAGCAGATTCAACCACATTTGGAATTCCCATTGCATCTTGTACCAGGCCAACAATGTCATCCCTCTTAATATTTGTGGTCACTTCCTCGTTTTGGTCATTATCCCGTTGAGTCTCAAAATTATGCATAAGTGACCATGGTAAGTAGTTTTCCATAAAACCACCAACGATAAGATCATCATTTATAGTGTCTTTATTATTATAAAAACGACCATCACACCTTGCACATGGACATTTTTTTAAAAGATCCTGGCCTTACATCTAAAAATATTGAGTCCAAGAATAACTCAACACCTTTCGTTACTGCGATGATGTTCTGTCCTTCAGATACATCCAACTTGTATCCATACCTAACGACAACAATACCTTTGACACTTTATGTTTTGGTACGCTGGGACGATAATGAAGAGGTAAAAAAACTAGCAGGTTGTTTGAACTTTGATGTCAACTAAAGCTAGCACACCTCAATAGCAATAATACAATGCCGTTCTAAAAAACATAAAAAACATAGCAATAATACACTAGTACCTGGATTAGCATATCATTTGATATAATATTTAAGGCTTAAAACCTATACAATGGAAATTATACAAACAATATCATATCAGAGGACTGTCTATAACACTTAATTAATTCATCCATGGGTGAAACTTAATAGTATAAGGAAATAGTAGATATAAGATATAAGGTCAAGCCATTGGTTATATTTTAATCTCAACATAGATAAAGATATCTGTTGTTATTGCTTTTTCAAAACCTACAGGTATTAAACAAGCACACTTAAGTAGCACCTTTTGCAACTTATATACTTTCTGGCCATTTTACGAATAAAAGCCATAACAATTGTTGACTTGTTCTTATTGAAGCAGGGTATTATGGACAAAATATGTAACACCCCCATTTTTAGAATATAGCAGCGGAAGCTAATCTGGGGTATTACTTCATGGATACAACAATCATAATCATAGAGGATGCAAAGCTGATAATCTACTTATGGTCCACCTTGAGTTCCATCGTTTTAACATCCTCATTTTTTTCGTACCATATAAACGGGACCCACCCAAAAGATATTAGATGGGAATTTGAGATGATCACAGATAATCTCAGCAAGGATTTAAATAGATTTAATAAAGGTTCTAAAGCTGTTAGCTTGCCTCAGCTACTTTTAAACCTTTTTTCACCTAAACAACTACTGCTACAAGGCCTTCCAGCAGCTAGAAGTTGATCCACTAGACCCCACAAACCGGTTTCTGGCCCCACAACTCCTATCCATAATCGCACATGTTGTTGTATGCATCGGTGTGCAGGGTAGTATAGTTACTTGTTTAAGCAGTAGTTGGAAAGGGTTTCTTGAAACTAGTATTAACAAGATATGGTCTAGTGAGCACATCAATGATGCAGGGA
>BQNB010120881.1:2319-20556 GCA_026074375.1 Tanacetum coccineum | reverse complement strand
AAATTATCTAAAGGATCAGGAGAGACGTTTCCTGATGAGGCTGAGAAATAGTCTGGTGAAGTTGAAGTGTAGTCTGGAAAGTTTAGAGGAAAAAGCATCTTCAATATCGGAAGTAGGATGGTTGGGAGAAGACATCACTCTGTTAATAACCCAGTGGTAAATAATAGTATAATAGTTATATATCTTTACGTACTATTTGGGAAATGTAGCGGCACGGAGGACTTTTCTTGGATGGAAAAAGAAAAGTAGTTATAGTCAAGGTTTTAACCTTATTCTCTATAACCATGGCTCTTCGTACCAATCTGTAACACCCTTATTTTAACAAATATAGCAGCGGAAACTAAACTGGGGTATTACTTCATAGTACAATAGTCATAATCATAGAAAACGACTCAAAAGAGACGTTTTGGAAGAATTTAGTTATCATTCAATATAATATCAGAGTTTTACAAAAGAGAGGTCCCATAATCTAGAAACATAAAGTTTGAATGATAACAGTTTTAGCCATTTTCAAGTCTGTGCCACTCCGTGCCATAAGTTGCTCAATTACCTAAGATAAACATGCTAAAAAGTCAACAAAAAGGTTTAGTGAAATTCATAGGTTTTTGATAAACAGTTTGAGTACAAGTTTAGTAGTGGGTTATGTAGTTATACACCCATATGAAAAACAGTATGTTTTGATAAACAGTTTGAGTACAACTTTAGTTTGATTGGATATGTTTTATGTCATAATGAAATATCATTTTGATTGGATTTATTATGGAAATATTGTATCACTGTTCGGGCCATCATAATTCAGAGGTCATGTAGTAAACGTTTGAGGAGCCAGGACACTTTAAATCATAAATCTAGCAAACTCGTCAAAACGTATACCTAAATGAAACCCCTTACATGAAGCTCCCTAGTAATGTGATACATTATAGTTTTAAGTTTCTTCAAAATCTAGAATAATTTATATATTTTTTTATATTTAAT
Source organism: Tanacetum coccineum (assembly GCA_026074375.1). Taxonomy (NCBI): domain Eukaryota; kingdom Viridiplantae; phylum Streptophyta; class Magnoliopsida; order Asterales; family Asteraceae; genus Tanacetum; species Tanacetum coccineum. The sequence continues at coordinate 19,581 of BQNB010120881.1, read as the reverse complement.
ATAAAAATATCATATTTTATAAGTTTACAAAATTTGCAATATATACCCTTGGTTTATAAACTTTTACAAGTTTAGTCCTTTATATAAAAAGTATATATATATATTAAACCTTTAACTTTGAAACTTGGCAAAATAGGTCCTTATAGTTATAACTTTAAGAAAATGACATTTTCAGCCCCTTTAGTTATAAGTTTTAGAATGTTACGATATATACCCCTTGCATGGAATATATTTGCAAAACAAGTCCAAAAAGCCATGTAAGCTTATTTTATGATTCCAAATGATATTTACAGGTTATAGCTTATTAGAATAAGCTAAAATAAGATGTTCTAATGTAACAAAAGTTTAGAAAAAGGATTCGTTAGCTAGAAAATCAAAACGGGTCATTTTTAGGGTGGTTTTTATCAAAAACACATGGGTTTGAGGATTCAAAGATTCAAACAAGAGTTCATACATGATCTTAAGAGTATTATGAACGTTATTATACAAAATATAAGCTTATGGAACAAGATCTTAGGCTTACTTGAGCTAAAATGGCTCGAAATGGGGTTTTCGGGTTCGTACGCCTAGTAACGACTTCAAGGCTTCATTTTTCTTGCTTCTTGGCTACTATTCTGAGCTTAGGGACTTCTATTAATATTCTATTGCTGCTATGGAAGGCTAGAATTCCATTTGAGGGTATGAGATGAGATGTGTGGGATAAATTTGAAAGGGGTATATGGTTCGACTATATATAGGGGTAAAAATAATTGGTGGCTAAGTTTTCTTAGCATCTAAGGGCTTGATAAGTGTCTAAGCTAGCTGATGTGAGTATTGAGGGCTAGTATGATGAGTCTTATAAGCTAGAAACTAGACAAGGAGGTGATGGATGTGCTTGTAAGCTACTTGGTTGCTGGCTTGGTGATGTCATAAAGGTGCTTGAGGTGCTTGGTTGCTAGCTTAGGTATAAAATAGGTCAAAAAGGAAAAAAAGGGTGCCGAGTTCATTTTATTTCGGGTTAGGGTTTAGGGTTTTAATTTCTAGTTAAGGTTAGGGTTTAGGATAGATTAAGGTTTAGGATTAGTGTTAGGATTATGGTTTAGTGTTTAGGATTAGGGTTTAGGGCTTAGTTTTAGGTTTTACGATTTAGTTTTACGGTTTAAGTGAAATTAGGGTTTAGGGTTTTGTTTTATGGTTTAGGGTTTTGTTTTATGGTTTAGGGTTTTTAAACAAGGATTAGGGTTTAGATTAGGGATAGATTAGGGTTTAGGAGTCATGAATTAAGTACTTGTACCTTGTGCAAAAGTGGTGTAAAGTTTAAATATAGTTTAGGAGCTTAAATAACCTAATTAGGTTTTTTAGGTATTATTGACTTGTACATTGAGCTTAAATGAGTTGTACATTGACTTGGAGGGAAAATATGATTCAAATATGGTGCATTGTATACTTATACATATGTTTGACGGTTTGCACATTGATTTTTTAGGTTTACATTACATATAGTTAGGGTTTTGATAAAAACGTTTAACGTTTAAAGCTTGTTTTGATATAACGTTGTTAAATGAATAACATTTTTGGTACAAATGATATTAAGTATAGATCCCAGAATTAATAGATCGTTCTAGCCTGTTAAGGGTGGTAGCCAATCTGGATAGATCCAAACTAACTACAAGAGAAACAATGAATATGAATAATATAAACTATGCGAAAACTAACTTATATTGTTAAGAAGAACAATTAATAAATCAGAAATTTTATTACTATTAATCTGCTAGCTTATAGATTACTAACTATGAATAATTATGAAACTTATGCCGTAGGGTTCCTTTTATACAACAAGGAAAACCTTAATGAGCTTACAAAACACGCTAAGTGATCATTCATATCTATTCCTAATATATCTCATGCATATCACTTAAGCAGTACTAATCATTCTATACTAACATTACTAATACAAAGCTAGCAGTACTAACTATAACTGGCAGTACTAACAATGTAGTGGCAGTACTAACTATAACTATCAGCAGTACTAAGTGTAGAAGCTCTAAATCCCAACAATTTGTAGATCCCAGACTTAATAGATCTTTCTAGCCTGTTAAGGGTGGTAGCTAATCTGGATAGATCCAAACTAACTACAAGAGAAACAATGACTATGAATAATATAAACTATGCAGAAACTAACTTATATTTCTAAGAAGAACAATGAATAAATTAGAACTTTGATTACTATTAATCTGCTAGCTTATAGATTACTAACTCTGAATAATTATGAAACTTATGCCGTAGGGTTCCTTTTATACAACAAGGAAAACCCTAATGAGCTTACAAAACACGTTAAGTGATCATGTATATCTATTCCTAATATATCTCATGCATATCACTTAAGTAGTACTAATCATTCTATACTAACAGTACTAATACAAAGCTAGCATTAATAATTATAACTGGCAGTACTAACAATGTACTGGCAGTATTAACTATAACTATTAGCAGTACTAAGTGTAGAAGCTTTAAATCCTAACAATCCTCCCCTAAACTTGTGATTTACCATCAAATCTCAAGTTTCTTCTGATGTACTCTGCTAAGGATGCTTCCAAACACTTCACTTCCTTGATTTGTTTGCTATATTATAGATCTTTGTCAAAAGCTCATCTGTCATCTCTGACTTTTGATCCACTCTTAGCTTGTTACTTAGCATCAAAGTCGCAAGTCCCTTTGTTAGTGGATAATCCTTTTCAACCAGCATGAATATATCTTGTCCTTTCTCTGTAGAAACATGATGAACTGCACACATATCATATAACCACCATTTCAAAGGATCATGCATAGATTTTGTGAAGTTCTAAAAGATTTTCTGCATTTGGTTCAAATAACATCTTCAGTTCAACCCACAATTCTATTTCTTTATCTTCAGTAAGTCCTGATGAGTTGTACCTTTCTTGAACTAAACTCCATAATTTGATCAGATCATCCCTGTCAAAATTCTTAAGCATTTCTTCAAAAACCTGATACACCTCTGTGTGATTGCCTACTTTGATGATTTTCCAAAATTGCATAGTGTCATTAGAGTGAACTTCCCATCTAATTATTGGGTATTTGGTTTGAAGAGCTTCAACATTTATTCCTTTATATGGAACTATGATTACCATTTGATTCAGTTGTTCTTGGGATAACTCATCTGTTTTTGGATCTTCATCTGTTTGCTCTTGAACTGACTCTTAAATTTCTTCAGTTCTTTATCTTTTAGTAGGTTTTGCTTCAACATCTTGACCTGCTCTTTTTAGTCTTTGAACTTCTTCTTCAGAATCCATAGGTACAAATGAATGAATTTGATCCCATAACTTTTCAAATATTGGTCTTATATCATCATAGCGCATTCCTTTGAAATCTTTCATCTTGTAGCCTCCCTGATTCTTCAAGTTTACCATCATATTCTTTCTTACTTCAGCTACAGATCTGGGTCTATTTTGAAGAGCATGATACCATATAACAAAAGGATCATCCCAATCAATGACATGAGCAATATCAACTTCAGATACAACTTCTTTCTTTCTAACTTTATCATATTTTTCTTGCAATTGTTTGGCAATTTCAGCATCTCTTGCAATCCTTTTTCTTTCTTCCTTATCAATCTGTTCTTGTAATCTAATGGTTTCTTCATAATTAAGCCTTTCTTCTTGCACTTGCTTCTTGGACTTCTTTTGAACAGATTCATCTTCAATCACAATTGCCTTGCCTTTATCTTTCTTCTTCTTTGCACACCTCCTTATATATACCAAACTTTCAGCAGCAGTACTAACCTCAGGAGTTGCACTAGCAGTACTAAATGGTACACTAGCAGTATTAAGTGCAGAATCAGCAGTAGTAACCTCTTGTTGCCCTTTTTCACCACTTCCTTGATCTTCCACAAGCTCAATAAGTTCTTCCTCTGCTAGCAATACCTCAGTATCATCACTAATCTTTTCCTGAATCTCTGCATCATGTGGATGAACTAAATAAAAATTAGCATCCATGTCTAATTCTTCAATCAAACTCCTTCCCTGTTTAGAAGAATCCTCCTCTACAGCTTCATCTTTTGAAAGAACTATCTTTGTTCCTCTCCTAGTTGTGCCTGTCTTGACTTGCTTCTCTAACTTCTTCACTCTGTTGACTAGCTTGGTAATAGTAGAACCATAAACCTTCTTGGTGTTCATCAATTCATTCTCTAAGCTTCCAACTTTATTAGTTAACTGAATAACCAAAGCCATCAATTCTATAAGTGACACACTACCGTCATCACATCCAAGTGAGTGAACACTTTGGAGAGGTGATTCATGGGGCATTGGAGCAGGCTCCTCTACAGTAGGTGTAATTTTTAGGATGGGTGGTGGTGAAGTTAAAGGAGCACTGATTGGTGTATGTTAAGGTGATAAGGATGGTGAAGATGTGATTCTTGAGGGAGATGTTTCAGGTGCAGTGATAATGGAAGGAAATAAAGGAATGTCATCACCAGAAAAACATCTTGTAACTCGTTTCATGTTACTAAAAACTTTCTGTGTAAGTACAGAAGTGGGATAAGTTCTTATGTGGGGTTGAAGAAGTCTCCTTTGCTTGTTTAAACAAATTTGGATAAAACTAGGATACATCAAAAACTTATGAGGGTTATCCAAATTCTTTACCATTGCAAACATGAATTTAGAGAAGTTAAAAGTTTTGTTGGTTGACAGGCAAATAATAGTGGTAGCTATATTGCTGCAAAACTGCTCCCAAGAAGTATTTTTAAGAATCAAGCAGTGGATGATTATGTGAATGAAAAACCTACACGTTGGTGAAAAATTACCCTTTTAAAGTGTAAGCTTATCAGAATCAGTTGCATACCCTATGAGAGCAAGTAGCTCAAATATCTCCGTGTTGGGTAAAGAAGTAATTCCACCATCGTCCTCCAGCTTCAGATGTCTTCTTAAGGATGCTTCAGTGACGGTCTTGGCTTGTCCATCTATGATAGGGTTTAATTTTACATCTCCATGAACATTTGTGCTAGCAGTAGCTGTTGTCTAAAATTGTTTGATAAATGAAGCATATATTGTTGGATTCTCTATGAGAGCATAGTGAATGTAACTAGAAGCTAGGTAATCAATGATCTGATGAAACTCTACACTGCCCTCTAGTTTCTCCAAGTATGCCACCATGTTTTGCTTGTCATAAAACTCCAAAGTAGCCATTTGATGAATAGAAAGTTGATTAAGGTTCTGGGATTTGTTCGTGAGAGAGAGTTCAGATGTTTGGTAGAGTTAATTGATATTTGAGAGAGTATTTAAGAGTTTAAAGTGTCACCAACTGAAGAAGATTTGTACTTATCTTGAAGAAATCTTTTAAGTTTATAGAAAGATTAAGAAGTCTTCAATTAGTCAAACCCTACCTATAAGTATGGCAGTTGGCAGAAATTTAGCAACGGCTAGAAATTGAGAAGGAAATTTAGTTATGGTTCAAACAATACTAACGTTCTTTCAGCAGTACTAAAATTAGTACTAACTTTAAGCCCAACAGTACTAAAAGATGGTTAGCAGTACTAAGCAATACCTAGCGGTACTAAGTAATGCCCAGCAGTACTAATTTAAAGAGACCAATATTAACTTAAAATTCCTCCAAAGAGCTTTTCCATCACCAATCTCACTTTCTCTCTTTTTGTTTTTATGCTCACACATTATCTCTTAATTCTTTTTGCTCACCAATTCACTATTTCTGTTTTTCACACAACTCTCTTTCTGTTTTTAAGCTCACAATTTCTCTCTATCCTTTTTGCTCACCAATTCACATAATATTGTATAGTGTGCCATCAATTCCATTAGTTGCATGTTGTCCTCCCCACTTCCAAATGTGTTAAATTTTAAGAGAGGTGGATCATTGAATTGTTTAGAAGTAGTCTCAAACCAAGTTTAAACATCTGCATCTCCTAATATGGTATCTTAGCACCTGGGACCACTACCTAAACCAATTCCCTAAGAACTTGGCTCATTAAGTGTTGCCATGGATTGGGTCTTAATTTATGTTACCAATGTCCTGCTCTGCTTCTAAGCTAGAAGCAGTAGTGGCAGCCCTTTCCATTTTGTCACCCAACTCCTTATGAACAGCCTCATCACCAACCTTTTTCAGGGGGACCACCAGACTAAGGTATCTTAGTGTCCTAAACTCTTTTGATTTTCCTAGGAGTTTGACACATGACACATTTATCCTTTGATATTCCATGTATTTTCATCAGATTGGGACAACTGAATCCTCCCCTCAATTCAATACCAGATACTACATTATGCTTATCCTGAAAATGTTAGTCCAAAACCAAAAAGACACACTCCAAAGTCTTTTCTTGTTTAGCAGTTTTAATTATAACTAACAGTTTTAACCAACAGACTTAAGTACAACTAGCAATACTAATTATACTTAGCAGTATTAACATTTACCTTAGCAGGTTTAACTTTGTCTTCAATAATTATACAACAACATGCCGCTATTCATCACAAGCACACCAGAAAAGACTAGATTGACATGTGAGAATTCATGAGGATCTATATTTATGCATAACCCATGAATAAAAATTAATAACTGAAGCTTCTTCTTATAACATCTCTAATGAATGGTGCCTAATCGCAATATGCTTTGATTTGAGTGAAATACGGATTCTTAAAATGCATATTATGCTCCTCATTTATCAATGTAGATCTTTGTTTTCAATAAAATTAAATCCCATCTCAACAGTGATTTTGAATACACAAAACTTGCCACACAGCAGTTGGCAGCAGGCAGACAACATATTCTGCCTCTTTGTAGAAGGTAGCCACAAGTGGCTGCTCTTAGCATTGCCATTAAAATATCTCCTGCCAAGAAATTGACAACCTCTTGGTGTGAGTTCCGGTCAATTTTGCTCTAGTATAGTAACTATGTGAGTAGGCTTCCAGGTCAAATGATGACACCCTAGGATACCAAAGGCTCAGTTTGGGTTTGCCCTTAAGGTACCTAAAGATTCTCTTCACAACATTAAGATGGGAGGTCTTTTAAGTTACCTGAAACCTAAACAAGCAGCGGGACTGCAAACGAGTAATATCAGGCAGATCATCAAGTACATTATAGACCAATAATGGATCTAAAAAGATGTACATCCACTTCAGCAGCTTTCTTCATCCTGGGTCAAAGCTTCTGGGTCCTCATCCATTACACAAATCAACATCTTAGGATCTTGGCATCATACTTATCCTTATTTAGAAAATACCATCGCTTCGCCTGTTGGACCTTGTAAGCAAGAAAGAAGAGGTGATTCTTCCCATAGAATCATCTGAAATCGACTTTCATCAATGCCTCAATTTCATCACACCAAGACCTCTTGGAGAACCAAAAATAATAATCATCCACAGAAAACAGTACTGAAGGATATCATCTGTCCTTTTTGATGAAGAGAGTCTTGTCAATGGTTCCTATTATGTATCCACTCTTTAACAAAAAAGTAGATAAAGTAGCATACCAGGCTCTGGGAGCTTAGTGTAAACCATACAAAGCTTTTACAACCTTGTAGAACTTCTTAGGGAACTTAGGATCTACAAAACCTAGAGGTTGAGACACATATACCTCCTCATCAATTGTGTCATACAAGAAGGTACTCTTCGCATCCATCTGATTAACTACAAATCCCATATAAGAAGCAAAGGCCCCAAAAAGTTCCGAATGGGGCTTCATCCTAGCAAAGCAAAAACGTTCATCATCCGCTATCCCTTCCTCTTGCCATGTCCATTGGGGCAGAGACTAACCTTGCCTTATTTCTAACCACAACACCTCTTTCATCTTGCTTATTCTTGTAGACCTATTTAGTCCTAATTGCCTTCTTCCCATAAGGCAAATCTACAAGAATTCATACCTTCTGAATCTTGAATTTAAACAAGGTCTTCCGCAATACATCAACCCTAATTTATCTTGAGGGCTTCAAATATCTTCTTGGGTTCAATTTGAGATAGGACGCAAGCAAACAAGCAGTGCTGGAAATCCTTGTGATTATTTCTTCTCTGCTGTTAAATATAACTTATAAAAGAATGGGCTCCAGAACTTTTGTTCACTTTGCTCCTTGTTTGAACTACTGCGTTTGATATCCATAATTTGATTGTAGGATGAATAAATGTATCCTTGAAGGGAAAGACTAACTTCACAGATGGATTCGAATTAGTAAAGTCAGCCACTGCGCCCTCATCATCATAATATGCATTGGTAAAAATACCATCATTTGAATTGACATAAATATCCTCAAGAGCATGTATTTGAGAATCATATTGGGCAGCATAGTAGGTTAGATTAGGATAAGATGGTCCACCAATATTAAAAACATTTGAAGGATTAGCAGTACTAAGTGGTGTGCTAACAGTATTTAACTCTGTGTTATACTGGTAGCTCTAGCAGCTCCGGCTTGAAGAAGAACTTCAGCTGCAACATTAGCCTCCTTTTTTTGTCTTTTAAGCCTTTCAAGCTATTCTAAAAAGGCTTGATCCTCCTGATCTACTGGCTCCTCATTTGTCTTTAAACCAGTATCCTTAGTGGGCTTTTTAACCTTTAATTCTTTACTTTCTGAGCTCTTTGTCTTTTGAAGTATAAGATAGAATCTATGTGGCAGAAAACAAAAGTAGTCACTTGAGCATCAAGCATCCATTTTCAAACCATTTCCTGCATCAATATTATCTTGTATACCTGCACTATGATTAGCTTTTTCGGGACTTGCAGTTTTATTAGCTTGATTCTCTGATCTCATAGGCTGATAATTCATTGAATCAGTTAAATAATCAAGATGAAACAGCCAATTAGGTCCTCTCCCTGCAACATTTGGTTTATTTTCTAAAAAAATTATATGAAGGTTTTCTTCAACTCTCTTGTTTTCTAAATTGTATACCCTAAATAGGCCCTTGTTTAATGTAGGATACCCATCTAAAAACCCTTCATATCAGACTTTCCCTATCAAAACTTGCCCCAAGGGGTCATTGTATATCAAGCATGTCACATGGGCACCCAAAAAGTCTGTATAGACTATGATGTAGTATTAATTGGTATTTTACCAGTTATAAGTTCATAAGGTGTCTTGTTTTGAGGCTTGATCACTAACACCCTATTAAGGACATAGCAAGCAGTACTAACTACTTCAGGCCAAAAAGTGTTAGGTAAAAATAAATCTACTAGCATTGTTCTAGTAGCCTCAATTAGGGTCTTATTCTTCCTCTCATCAACTCTATTTTGTTGTGGAGTTCTGGCATTATAGTATTCCCTCTTGATCTCTTTTGACCCACATAATTCAATAATGTCCCTATTCTTGAATTCTGTTCCATTATCACATCTAATAGTTTTAACCTTTTGATTTAATTGGTTCTCAATTTGTCTTATTTCCACTAGTTTCATCCTTAGTTCTTAAAAAGAACACCCAACTAAACCTGCCAAAATCATCAGTGATAACAAGGCAATAAGTCTTTTGGTTTATGCTCCTTACAGATGTGGGTCCAAATAAGTCCATATGCAAAAGTTGTAAGGGCTGACTAATAGAGCTCACTAATTTGGCCTTACATGAGGCTTTATGTTGCTTTCCTTTCTGACAAGCAACACAGGTGTGGTCATTTTGAAAAATCTTTGAAGGTAAACCTCTAACAAGGTTTCCCTTCACAAGTTTGTTTAAGTTTTTAAAGTTAACATGACCCAACCTCCTATGCCATTTGTTAGATTCATCAACTATGGCCTTTGCAATCAAACAAGCTAAACCTCTAGTAGGAACAATGTTCTCTAGGTGGAAACTGTACATATTGTTTTGTCTGGGGACTCTAAGTAATACTTGATTTTCATCATGCAACTTAAAGTCAGGGGACAACACAAGACATTCAGTATCTGTGAAGAGAACCTTGTTCTTCTTGTCACACATTTGTGACACCGAAAAGAGATTAAAATGTTGTAGTTCTTTCACAAAGCACACATCCTCAAAATCTAACTTTCCTATTCTTATTTTACTGATCCGTGTAGAAACAAACAAATTTAATATACGTATATAGTATTACTCTCGTAAGAATTCTTTCCAAAATACTTCTCAATCAAGAGAAATATAAGGTAAAAATCTCACAAAAGAAAATACAATTCGTTCCTTTACTAGATATATAACCTTTACTACCTCCAAAAGCAACAGGGCCACCATTATAGTCTTAATATTCAACAAGGTAGGCTTTATTCCCAGTCATGTGCCTGAAACATTCACTATTAACAATTCCTTTGTTCTTTAAAGCTTTTTGTAGATCATCTTGCACATCAAATTAGAGAAATTAGTTTCTCTTAGGGACCCAAGCCATTCCTGACTTGGGTCTGCCTAGTGGATATTTAAAATTAACATGTTTACTAAAGTTTGATCCACTATTGTATTTGGAGACTTTATTTCAGTAATGTCTTTTGGGTCTCCAATTACAACCTGTTGAGGCCTTAACAGTAGTTTCCCTATAGCCCCTAACAACACAAACTGTTTTGTCCTCAGCAGTATTTACTTTATGATTTGTAAAATTTGCTTTTGGTGTTGTTGATTTATTAAATGGCCTTCTAATAGGTGAATGAGACTTATAGAAGTTATTTCTTTGTCTGATTTCATTCACAATTGGGTCTAGCAGTATTAAACTTTTTTGCTAAAGTAAGTACTAGTTTCTGCTGCTTGACTAGAATGATTTTGTCTAGCAGGGTGGCCATTAACTTAGCAATTAGGCCAGTTTTATCGTAGTAATGCTTTGGAAATAAACTTGTTGGTGATTCAATCTTTGCACATTGCTCCTACTCTGGTCTTTTCTCCCCTATGACGTACCATACCATTCTGTTTGTTCAATTTAAACTGTTTAGCCATTCTTTTCTCATGGAAGTCACAATCTCTAATAAGATGGCTAAAGCTACCACATACAAAGCATGCCTTTTAGTGTGAAACCATATCTAAACAGTTTTGGACTTTAAGCATTTCCTGTTCTCTCTTGTCAGCTTTAGGGACTTGACTATTATATGTTTGTTCTTTAACTGTTTCCTTTGGAGTTTTTAATGGTTTAAACATATTACAAAAGCAACACTAAGGTTTTATTGTTATTTTGAAGGGTTTTAATCATATATTCATCATCACTGTCTGACTCATACTCCTCAATGATAGGAGCATCAGACCAAACTTTAGGTTGACTAACAACTTTGGGTTTAACTACAACTAGTTCAGGCACAGATCTAAGTGTTTCTACACTAGAATTGGTTTTACAAGAGTCAAAATCACTAGTCTTAGCATCAGATTCACTAGTTTTAGACAGTTTTGGACCATATGTAAAATTTGACTCATCTATTCCAAAATCAGATTTAAAAGGCATGTAGATTCTTGTCATTAGAGGGGGAACTACATGCATTCCTTTAACTTTTGCAAATCTATCATTCACAGGACTGTCTTCTACATCACTAGACCGACTGTCAAACACACTTTCAAGAGCTTCTTTTTCATAACTTAAGACACCTTCATGTATTTGATTTCCATACCCAAGCCCAGATTTGTCCCTAGTACTCATCTGACCATTTAGCAGTTTACTAAGGCCTTTAGAAGAACTATGAAAATTTTCGAGTTTGGTTTTTAATTCTTCATTTCTTTTACAGCTTCTGCTAATAGTTTCTTATGATATGTGAGCACATTAGTTTTATCATCTAAATCAATTTTCATAAACCTAATTTTTTCTTCATAAATAAGTTGATTTTGTTGATAACAGACCAATTGAGCTTCTACCTTTTTTAAAGCTTGAGTATAGGCTTGAATTTCTATACTAGCTACACCAAGTTGTTCCCTTTGTTTATCATATAATTTCTTAAGCTTAGCATAAGATTCCTCACATTCTTTTGAACAAGATGTTACCTCATTGTTCGAGCCTGAGTTGCTGTGAGCCATCAAAGCAAAGTTCTCTTGTTCATCTTCTTCATGACCAGTCCAATCAACACCATCCCCATCAAGAGTTACTAAAGCTTTAGGTTCCTCCTATTTTCCAGGTCTCCTCCCATTGTCTTTTGCTTTATATCCAGTGTTCCTTGCATCTCTCCTTCTGCTTTCTTGATTTCTTTTTGATCTGCACTCTCTAGCAAAGTGCCTTGTGTTCTTGTAAAACTTCTTCAATCTCATGGAAATCATGGCTACTTGCCATTTCAAATCCATGTCTTCTAAATCAAACTCATTAACCTATTCAAGATCTTCATGATCTAATTGTGGACCACTTTGTTGATCCCAAGACTTGATCCTCTTCTAAATCAAACTCATCAACCTGTTCAAGAATCTTACAATATCCAATTATGAACCACTTGATTAATTAGCAAAGAAAGAGTACTTGAGTTCATCAGTGTATGATGAAGATCCTCATTTTGTTAGTATATGGCCAAAGAATAGAAACACACCATAAGCAGTAACAACATCATTTGTACTGTTATTGCTTTTAGAAAGAAACAAACGTCCAATCAGTGTGCTTAAGATGATGTATAGAGCCTTAAAAACAGACTCAAAGACTCTAAGATTGTTATAGAGATCATCAAAACTAAGATACTCCTGGCTTGGTCCTCATTATCAAGGTACTTGGAATTAGGAAGCAGGTAAAGACCTAAGAAACTTCTGATTGGCATCTTTAGTGGAGACACCTGCACCATGAATCTCAAGTTGACTCAAAAGACTCTGAAACCTACTTGAGAATGTATTTCTGCATCTTCTTAGATTCATCATTGCCACCAAATCTGGATTTGATAGCTTCCCACATATCTTTAGCATCAATCATTTTGTGAAATTTTGCTAAATAGTCTTCTGGTATAGACATGAGCAAGGTAGTCCTTGCTTTTCTTTCTCTTTCTCTAGCCAAAATCTCTTCAGCAGTTTTAGGAGGCAAAACCCTTATTTGTCCATTTATATTTGTTCAGACTTGTACTGGTCCATTTCCATTTTGTATTACTTCCCATATAAGATAGTCTGTATGCCCCAAGTAATGTTCCATTTTCATGGCCCATATGTCGTACTCACCTTTCTTTAGAATAGGGAGTTTAATAGTTGACAGAGTATGAGGGGCTTGTTGTGTAGGTGTAACGGGTGGTGGTGGTGGTGGTGGGTTATCATCATGAAATTCATCTTCTTCTGCCATTGAATAGATCTGAAAGGTAAAGGTTTATAACAGATCTGTTTTGATTCTTCTTACTTAGAGTTTCTCAACCTGGCTTTGACACCACTTGTTGTTCCCAATCTGAATAGATCTTTCTACCTGATAATGGTGTTATGCTAATCTGGATAGAATCCCAACTAACTACAAGAAAACAATGACTATGATCAATATAATTTATAGAAACTACTTATACTGCTACGAAGAACAACGAATAAACAGAACTTGATTACAATTAATATGCTATGTTAAGAAGATTACTAACTATGAATATATGTGAAACTTGTATATCTAACTAGTGCCGTAAGGTTCTTTTATACACCAAGGAACCCTAATGGGCTTACAAAATTCATTAAGTGATCCTGCAAAATATATTCCTAATATCTCACATGTGCAAATCACTTAAGCATACTATCTATATTGCTAGCATACTAACTTACTACTAACAGTTTAGGAAAATATTGTAAACAGACTAATACTGTTAGTATATAAAGTTAAGTCTGTTAGTTTATAGTTTATACTGATAGAAAATATTAGTACCTGTTAGAATTAGAAGTTAAGTCTGTAAGAGCAAGTAAAATTCTGCCAAGCATTAACTTAAGTGGTAACATTAATACAGGTTAATACTGTTTGACCAGACAGTTAAAGTCTGTATGTTATTATATAAAAGTTAATCTCATAGCGTTAATCAAGAAGAAGATAAGCACTATCTCTTAACGCTTTAGGGTTCCTTATGCTAATAAAAGGAACGTAAAATAGCATTGTAAAGATATCATTGATTTGAGCAATCACATCAAATAGTAATATAAATAACAATTTAGTAGTTCGTTTTTAGAGTTCATCTTGGTAAAGTATTGATATTTTCCGGCGTCCAATATTATATATTCACGGTTAAGTGTCTCTCAAAAAACATTGGATTTAATCAAAGGATCTATAAGTCGTTTTAAGGCATTGAGATCATTTTGAAAAGACCTACAAGGGTATCAGAGCCACCAAAGGACTTTACACAAGATTGAACAAAGATCAAAAACCTTTTTATTCCACCAAATCAATAGTCATGTCTCAAACGATAATTTTCTCTCTTCATGATTATGAGTGACCTTTCTCTTCAAGATGATGCATCCTTGAATGGATCTAAAAAAAAAATAAAAAAAACAACATCCCAACAAGGAGGCTCCTCAAACCACCACAAAAATCACCACAAAGACACTTTCGACATCAAGACACCTGTCCTTGCAAAAAGATGATATGATTACGTGGGCAATTGGAGATGGAACATTTATTCTTGATATATAGATAAATAGTCTGGAAAGTGATTCAAATGGGAACTCAAAGAAGCGAGTCACCAAGGTAAATGATGGTGTACACAGTTTCTCCTCCAACCACACAGTAAAGAACCAGTTTCTGATAGAAAGAAAGAAAGCAAGAACACTACTGCTAATGGCTGTTCAAAAGATCATCCAAGACGTTTTCATGGCATGGATTGATGCCAAAGAGATTCTGGGCAGTCATCAAGGACAAGGTTCTGGTGGTAATGCGAACTCAAAGAAAATCAAAAACGTTTTAAAACCAACAGTTAGAGGCATTTACAATCTCTACTAAGGAAATCTTGGAGAAAGGTATGATAGAAACGAAAAAAACTCCGTACACAATCGGATCTCTTGTGCTGTTGTGCCCGATGAAATGCAAATCACAAGATTTTTGAGGTCCCCTCCACCTGCAAGGACAGTCTAGCCATGACAATGAGAACGAAGAAGAAATATTGACACACTGTCAATATTTGATTATACAATAATATATGTCTTGAATAAGACATCAAAAGAACATCTTCTTCTTCCACTTCATATGATAATGTGTCTTTTCTATCACAAGCTAAAGCTCTTCAAGCAAGCATAAGCCAACCACAGCTCAGGAAGTTACGGATCTTATACCACTTCCTCTTCCAAAGCAACACTCAACACTACTCTTGGTCTTGCTGATGAATATATCCCTTCTTTTCTAGCCACAAATGCTGATATGTGGATTTGATACATGAAACCTATGATCAAATGATGATCAGATTGTAAGAGATGGATAAAAATTGTGCCAGATTGCTATGACTGCCAGAAAGATAAGAAGTTTTACAAAGACAGGTAAAGGCCATAGAGTGGATGGAACAAAGCATGTAGGCAAATTTGATAAGAGAAAAGGTTGATGTTTCAATTGCCACAATACTGGGATTTTGCCATGAGTGCAAGTTTAAAGGTTCAAAAGAAGGAAGCAGGCAGAACAATCGACGGTCAAGATTTCAAGCCGGTGAGAACTGAAAAGGAAGCCTTGATGACTATTGATGAAGGTCAAATCAATTGGGTAGAGCAGACTACAGATGAGGAACTCAATCATGCTCTAATGGCTTTCACTGTGAATAATGAGGTATCAATGTGTTCTAAATTGTGTTTAGATTCATTTAATGCTCTTCAAGCTAAGTATGATGAATTGCAATCTGAATTTGGTGACCAAGAAGCTGCCTTAGTTGCCCATAAGTTAGCTGTTAAGAAGTTAGAATCTCAGCTTAAAGCCTCCCACAAACAGCAATCTTCCTTAAATGAAAAATTAAATTTTCAAGCTAATCAAATTTTTGAAAAAGATGAAAAGCTGAAAAAGTATAGAAGAATAGGAATGAAAGCTGTCAAAGACAAAGATGCTTTACAAAAAATTGTTGATTCTTGGTTTGCATCTTCTAAAAATCTTTGGAAGCTTATTGATTGTGGGATGAGCTCAACTGTTAAGCTAGGTTTAGGACATAGCATAAAGTCAAATGCTGAGGTCCTAGGATATGAGGAAGAGATGAGTAGAGGTATTTTTGTTCTTAGGGAAACAGATGCAGGATATTATGATATCCCACTTTACAGCAGATTCAAACAGGTAGAATATAAAGGTGTCCCCCATCCTCTTAGTGGTGATTATACCCCTAGGGCACAGGAGGACATAGATGATTCTTTGTATGTGTATGGTAAACATGGACCTCAACCTCAATCTCCTAGTCCTACAGTGTCTAATGCTAGTTCCATTGTTTTCTCAATCTGTCCATCTAATGACAGTGATGGGGAGCTTGGAGCTGTGTCTGATGCAAGTTCCACTCATTACTCAACCTGTCAATCCAATGACAGTGATGGGGAGCTAGGAACTGTAACTGATCATTCAGTCAATGATGACCTTATCCATGACCAAACACCTATACCCTCTATTGAGCAAGTTATAATTGCCACCCAAAAGACTCAACCACAAGTACCTACAACCACTAAGACAGTTGACCCTAGTTGTGCACAGCATGTAAAACCTCCTAGGCAACCAAATTGGAATCAAAGAATGGAAAGAGAATTAGGTGCAGGATACTCTTTTGAAAGAAAATCATGTTTTGTATGTGGAAGTTTTAGTCACTTGATTAAGGATTGTGACTATTATGAGAAAAAGATGGCAAGGGAAGCTGCCCTTAAGAGCAAAAGGGTGGTTCATACTAATGATAGGCAAGCTACACCAGCCTGGAATAACACTAACAGAATTAATAAAGCAAATCAGTTCAATCCCAGACCTATAAATGTTAGACCCAACCTTAGTACTGCTAGAAATACTTTTAAAACTGGTAGGGTAAATGTTAATACTGGTCATGGAAATATTAATTCTGGTAGTGTGCATGTTAATGCTGGTACTCAAATTAAGTCTAGTACTTCTAGATTTAATACTGGCAAGCAACATGTTAATTCTGATAGAATGTATGTTAATTCTGGCACTCAAAATAAGTCTGGTAGTTCTAGAGTTAATACTGGCAAACAAAATGTTAATACTGCTAGAGTAAATAGACCAGTATTATCAAACCAGACTTCACAGGTGAATCTTAGAAGTCCAAAGAAATGTTTTTCAAAACAAAGTTCACCTGTAAATAGACCCTTTTCAAGGAATACAGCATACAAGTCAAATATATATGCTGTTAAGGGCAACATGGGTACTGCTGTTAAGACCTCAGCAGGTTGTGTTTGGAGAAAAAGAACACCACACTCCAATACCAATAGTGGACCAACCCCTGATTCATATGTTCATGTTTCTCAAGGTCCACAAGGCAGACCCAAGCCTGTGAAGGCAT
>BQNB010120880.1:0-20556 GCA_026074375.1 Tanacetum coccineum | reverse complement strand
TATGTATTTCCGGTGAATTTTAGGTATTATTGGCAAATTTTTTTCTAAAAAACAACTTGTAATAGATTTAAACAGTTAATATAAGTGATCAAAAAAAGTTTACTGTGATTTTAAGGTACTTCCGGCAAGATTGGAAGGTTTCCTGCAAGTTTGACCACTGCTGACTTATTTGTTTGACCCAGTTACATAAATTGGCAAGGTCTGTGGCCTTGTAGCGCCTAGGCAGCGATTAATCGGCCTTGTAGATCTTTTTTTGCAACACTGATTTTTAAATAGTTATATTAAGTATATTAAACGTAATATATTTAATGATAAAGCTTAACGAGCGTTAAATATTAATATAGATTTAATGGGAAGTTTTATTAGTCGTTAATAGTTAAACAAGGGACTGATATGCAATTATGAAGAAAAGAAAAGTGTAAGAATTATTTCCTTTTTACCTTAGTCAATTTGTTTTCTAATCTTCATGAGGAGGCGGGATTGCCTAACTTGCAAGCCAAGTTTAAGTGGTTATAAAAGGATGCTTAGGGTGATTAGTTTTCTTATAACTTGAAAATCAATAACCGTGAAAGTCTCTCCTCTCTCTCCCTCCTAGCTCGTGCGATCGAACCAAACACCCCTAAGGGTTTCGGTTTGCGATCGACTCAAACAACCCTCAAAGGGTTTTCGTGTTGATTGATTCAAGAGTCGAAGGCGTTTGGATTGTTTTATCAGTACTAGTACTAGCATACTTAATTGTTTGCTTAAGAACGTATTGTGTGTGTTGAAGTAGAGAGATCTTACTTTAGATATTTGGTGGTTTTCACGTGGTTACTAGTTTTATACACACGCGTATATTCAAGAACGGTGTTCGTTAATTGCTAAAAGGTACACGATTCTTGAACCTTTGTTAATTACATATTCTATATGTGATTTATCTATTCCGCTGCGTACTCGTGTTAATAAATAGTTTATTAGATCATAAAACCCAACAGTGACATCACGAACCATCGTGTAAAATTTGTAATTACAAAGAAGTAAAATTAGACAAATTAGGGATCTTGGTTAATTTTTAAGCCTTTAGGCGTTCTTAATCATATAGATTGGATCGTTATTATTGTTAAAATTAATTAGACGAAACCCTAAGTTGTATAAAATTTTATGTGTTAAAATTCGATAGTTTAATTGTTGATTGATCATCTTTTCTTGTAATTAATTGTTAATGGGATTATCCGTGATAAACACATGCATGTTTATCATGGGTAGATATATGATATAAGTATTTTTGGTTAATTGTTAATTGTTTGACATGCAATTTGATGATTAAAACATAAAAGATTAAGTTTTTTTAGTTTTTGGATTATTAAACACGCTGTCACTAAAAAATTCGTAAAATATTCATTGTAATTCAAAAAAAATTAAAATTTTTATGGTAGATCCACGACTCAGTAGGCTACAACTTTGTAGTTTCCTGCAAAAGCTGGAAAGACCCTAGCTGTGTTCTGCTGGGGCCTGAAGTCGACTGAAATTTTCTATCAGCTTTTATGTGCTATGTGGTAGGTGTGGTTATTTATAAGAATAAATTACACGTTTCGTCCCTATGGTTTATACCAAATAACACTTTTAGTTCCTATTTGATTTTAAGTACACCAATCGTCCCTAATTTTCAAACTAATTGCATTGATGGTCCCTATTTTGTCAAAATAAGGACCAACTGTGTAATAAATTTGTTTGAAATGTGTTACACGGATAGTCCCTATTTTCCATAATAGGGACTATCAGTAAAACATGTTTGATAAAATAGGGATTATCTATGTAATTAAAATCAAATAGGGACGAAACATGTAATTTGGGTAAACCATAGGAACGAAACGTGCAATTTATTCTATTTATAATGTTAGGTCTCATACCTTAACTTCCCACGACGAGACTTGCAATTTAATAAGTTTATAATGTGTTTTCTAAGTTAAATAGTTAAATTTTATCAATTACGAAATTTGCAAAAGTACTATTTATTTGCAAGGCATATCACTAAGGGTTCGACGTTCATACTCAATAATATCCCTGATATCTTGTAATTAATTAGGAAGCGCGAATGGTCTAGGGTTTGAATGGTTTTTAATCATTCTTTAATCTTTTCCTGCGATAAAACAAGAACTCTTTAGAATTGAAAACACGGATTGAATTGTCAATTTGTTTTAAGATGTATTGTCACTAATTTATACACAAAGTGGTATAGAAAATTAAGTGATACACCATAATAAGTAACTTAATTGAGTAAAGTTTATATTAAAATCAATGATACGAAGATGTATGCATGCTTCTTCGTACATATTTGTTGCGTCAAATATTAATACCCTTTTAAATAAGTTGCTGCCATACAATTTGTAAGAACACTTGCAATTGCTTTTTGCATCACGCGAGATGTATGTAGATTGCAACCCCAAGGTGATTTTACACTTTTTGTGAGACGTTGGTGTTACATAATCACAGTTCTTGATTAGCAGACTTAATCGAGGTAAGTTGGTGAGACCTTATGCTCGAGGCATAGATGGGATAAAACATGCTTACTAGTATATTAAAGTAATAAAGTAAGTCCCATAATGTTCTAGGAATTACACCGATGGCAATTATTGATCATCAATTACCTTTTGAATACGCCATTGCTAGCAGATCAACTAATGTGATGGTGGTATGTCAAGTTGAATCCTAGACCTTAGAAAATTAATTGTTTATATTTAAACATGGGTAGTTAATTTTTCTTCAAGGAATATTATCGAAAATACTAAAATCTTAAACTTAATATGTTTTGTAGATGGCACTACCTATCTTAAACATAAACCATTCGGCTTTCAGGTCGATGTTTGAAAGATAAAAACTTTTTGGTTTAAATTTTAATGATTGGTTTCGTTCACTTAAGCTGGTCTTGAGAGTTGAAAAGAAACAGTCTGTCATTGAATAGCCTATTCCCCCTGCTCCACCGGCCAATTCCACAACTCAAGTACTTGCGCAGTGAAATGCAGTTTATGATGCTCATAATGAGGTTGCATGGAAGTATGACTCCCGAACTACATAGACGGTTTAAAAACTCCTTGCCTTATGAAATGCTTCAGGAGCTTAAATCCATGTTTGAGAAACAATCTGGAGTGGAGCGATTTGACCTAATCCAAACTTTCCATGCTTGCAAACAAGAGGAGGGAAAACCAGTTAGCTCAGATTTCCTTAAGATGAAGGGATATGTGGATCAACTGAAACGTCTTGGTTATGTGCTCCCACAAGATCTTAGTGTTGGTCTAATCATAAATGGCCTCACTAGTGACTTTGCTGGATTTGTAAGGAACTACAATATGCATATGATTGTGTCGTTGTGTGGTTGTAAATTATGATTCAAGTTTTAATTTATATTTTTCCGACTTAACACAAAACACTTTAACGGGCAATGTACCCGATCGGTGATAGTTTTGTGGTACGTAGGGTGTCGATCACTAAGAGCGAGAAACACTTTTAATTTATTAATACTTTGGTTTTTCTAATCTAAGTTAGTCTAATCTATGCTAAACCTATGTTAATCCTAAATCTAATAGTTAAGGGGGTTTTTAGCCAGAGAGTCTGGCATGGGTTTTATGGCTACTAAAATCAACTTAAGACACTGAAACACATGCAAGCAAATTAACAAAAGATAAAAAAGCGGTCTAGCCAAATATAAGAAAACTATATTAACCATTATTAATCCAATCATAACGTTGGTTTGTTTATTAGTGCAATGATTACTTATCTCGAAGAGGCATATCATTCTTAAGACTTAGGCGGGACTTCTTCTTAAGACCTAGACACGTAGAATTCTGTCACACTTAAACGCATTCGCATAAAACATTCTTATTTGTTAATTATAATCTATCTTAGGGATTAAGGCAATGGTGATCTTGTTAAACCATAGCTCATAGAGACTTTACCCACTTACTGTTTAATGACAATTCATACACTAGTATTCCACTAACCAAGTCTTTACCTCACTCTACAAGGAAAGTGGTGATATCTTCCACTTTATACAATACTCTACATCGTCAATTTATATCAACGAATAATCAATCCTTCGTGTAATTCCTTTGGTTCTTGCTTTGTGAAACGATTATCTTCAAACTTTCCTTCTCTTTTTTGTTGCGAATTTTTCTTATTTTTTTCATTCTAACTATATATGAAACTCAGAGTAGTTTCACCATCTCTACGATCATAATAATTCAGGATAATTTCTTCGATAGTTCTTCGTTCTTCGGATTCACCATTAATTGTGACGGTAGTAAAATCACATGAGTTTTGACTACTAATATACATTCTCATTTGCAATGTGCAAATTTCCAACCGCACCAAAGATAGAAAATGACACAAGACTCGGGAAATACAAACTTTACACTTTAAGCAACTAGCAACTGTAAATTAAACTTAATCTAACAGGGTAGGTTAAGGTGTAAGGGTGTAACGAAACAAATAGTTGGTGTAATTCCTAAAGGATTGGCTCTACGGGTTGTTCTAGTGGATCATCACTCTAAAGATGAGAGTGGAAAAGGGTTTAAACTGGAGGTTAACTAACCGGTGTAGTTAGTTAATAAGCAACATGGATAGGCGATTTGGGTGTAATCCTAAAAATTTACCAATGTAAACAAGTTACTCTAATTAAATCCATAATACTCATTATTGTGGTCTCGAATAGATATACCAAGCCAAGTTCTAAAGTCTACAACATCACCGGCACACTCATATTTTGTGGAATTTGGGTAAACATTTGGAAACGGAAAGGCTGAATCCTCACAATATCTAACAAGGGTTATTGTGTGCGGGTTATGTATCAAGTAATTTCACAAAAGTATGCTTGAAATTTTTTTAAATTTGAGCATAATTTAAGCATTTTAGTGTGAAAAATAGGACAAGTAAACATTCTAATTCCATCCCCCCACTTGAATTATACAACATCCTCGTTGTATATATAAAACATTAAATACGGGAATTAAAAAGAATTAGAATGATAAACTCCCCTGATATTTGCTCGATAGATTCTCCATGTTGCGTTTATGAGCAAGATTGTGTTGAACAGCCGCCTCAAAGTTTCAAGACTCCAACACTTTAAGATCTCCAGATTTGTAAATTCTCCACCAATATTCGTCGATATTTCTTTCACGAGGTCCTGTGTAAAATAGAAAAAAAATTGTGCATTCCTATCTTGGCATCTACGGTTAATTTAAACTAAACTAAACAAACTAAATACGGGTCAGTCTGGTGGATACGCCGTATCAAATTAATGAATACGCCGTATTCCAGAACTGACAATAATGTTTTTAAAGTGCATCAAAAGTAAAGACTGATAACGTCCAGACAATCAATACGCCGTATGGAATGGGGCGGATACGCCGTATTGATGTCTGGGGAGATATACTCAATAAAATTAAATAACAATCTGGGTTGTCTCTTGGGAAGCACTTTTGTTTACAGCAAAGTCTTTAAGTTAGACTTGTCTTCAGCTTCAACACACTTGAAATCATCCCTCTCTTCTTCATTCTGTAATTTGGTGCGAATATCCTGCTCACCGTAACATCTTCAGAATTATAGTGCTGAACTACTTGCAGCTTGAATTCTATCATACACAAACAAATCAAAACGTCATACCATGATATATATACAAAATAAGAGAACCTGTTTTAAAGATTCTGATACAACAAGATATCGTAATAATAATAAATGACAAGAATAGCATCAAACAAAAGATAAGGATATGAGGATCATAGGCGGCTAGCTACATGGGGTCCTGCTGTGGCTGCTGAGTGTGCTGAGGCCTCTAGCAAGTCCTCTGTCTGACTCGACGTCTCTGATAAGGTACATGAGTCTCATAATATGGTACGTAGGCAACTCCTGCTCTATCCATCATCCGTGCGAGGCTAGTAACAGCCCATGTACTAAACCTGGAAAAATCATAAGCCATCGCGTCAATTACCTCGTGCTGCTTAGTCAATGCCCCACGCATCTCATGCACATCCTCCTCTATTCTGGCCATCCTCTGTGACACTCCCTGGCAGCAACGGTGGTGGTGGTGGTGCCTGTAACGGATGACTCAGATACAGCCTGGCCACCCTCATCAATAATAGGGGCATCCTGAGCCACCCCAGGGGTACCAGCCGCAACATCGGGCTACCTCTTTGGTTCCATGGCCACCCAAGCCCATGTATCATCAACCTCCATACAGATCTGTAACCTTACCAGCTAACCCATGTCGATAATCGGAAGCTCAGGGGCAATAACCGTTAATCCTCCAAGTATCTCCGTAGTCAGAATCCAAATTCTCATTCCATCTAGCCTACAAACTGGCGGGGGTTTGGAACCAAACAAAAATCGGTGGTAACACACACACCCCACCAGAAAATATGAGCCCCACTCTTCCTCCTAGTAACAAACAATCTCAAATACCTAGCCAATAAATAAGGGACGTTGACCGAGCCAACGTCCATCCCTCTCAAATAAAACAAAGCTGTCACGGTCACCTTCTCAGGTGCCTGACTCCTCCCAGCAATACTACAAGCAATCAACCTATGGCACAACCTAAGAATATGTACTCTCTCAAATCACATGTATAGAACGGAGCTATGCCAAGGAAAACATCCAGCATATGAGACCCTACCAATAATCCCTCCAGAAAAAATTATCCCCCTTGTCCGTGATACGTCTCTACACTATCAGCCCCAGTACAAGTGCCGAATCCAACAGTCGTCATCTCTCTCAGTGGTATAATCCCCAAAGCCAAAAATACACTCTCTAAGCCATGACGCCTCCCTAGCTCCTCCCAACGAAAACTGTAGGCCCTAGGTGTATCCAAATCAAATATGGCTGACTCTCAACCTAAATGACTAAAAAACTCAAATATAAGCTCGTTACAACGTCCCCTGATATTAAAAAGTCGTCTCCAAGCTCGGCTAGTGAACAAACTAACTCCCTGAGCATCCTTGTGCTCCATGAGCATCCTACTACTGAATCCCTCAACCATCAAATCCGGTAATCCTCTAAAATCAAATACCTGCACCCTGTGTACCTCCCTCTTATATATCCTAGTCAATCTTATCTCAAAATCCTTAATATCAGCCTCAGTGTACTGTAACCCCTCGTACCTAAGAAATGGGTGTCTAAGCTCACGCGGTGGAAGAGCCATATCTGCAAAATTAACGAGGATAACACAAAGATTATAGAAATTTAAACTGCTTATGTTTTTGAGGGTGGATATACGACGTAATCATTAGATGGATTATGCCGATAAGGATCAATATGCACGATACGCCGTAATATATTTTATATAATACGAGCGTATGTGTCCTAAAAATCAGCTGACATCCTCAATCTCATCAATCACACCCGTAAGTTCAACTTAACTGACAATATCGCCCTAATTAGGCTTTAAAATTTGGTAAAATTTGGTCAAGTATCAGTCTTATCCACAAGTGATACGCCGAATTGGATTCTGCAGTATATGAAAACGAAAGAGGATTCCCCCTTTTACTCCATATTAGACCAAATTAAAACTCATAAACTGCTAGCAAACAAACCATCCCTCATAAGCTCTGGCATCCCCTGAAAATCCACAACCTGAACTCTGTGTATCTCTCGACTATAAATCATCTCTAACCTCTCCTCAAAGTCGGCAATATCCACATCAGTATACTCAAGACCCTGGTACCTAAGAAATAGGTGTCTCTGTTCACATGGTGGTAAGGGTGCCATATCATTTGATTGTGATAAAGGAGAGTGCTATTACGAGTCTAGAACAAGGGATGATCTCCAGGAATTTTTAGTCGTAAAATTTATGTGTGAGTGTGTGAAAGATATATGGTAAAAATAGATCTGGCGTATTGATAGAGTTTTTATACCCAAACTTATTACGCTGTATCGAGTTTTGCATGATACGCCGTATTGGCGAATTTTGTTAACTTAGTCAACGCAAGTTAAAAACAGTGGATACACCCTATAGGTTTAACCCTAATACGCCATATCCGTCCTTGGAGACCAATTTTCCTAAAATAAAGCAAAGAAAACCTACCTTGGCCTCTGTAACATTAGCGTACAATCACCATCCTTATAATACCACTTAGGGTCGAACGGAATGATGAACGGCACATACAAATTCATAATAAAGCATAATAGCATCCCGTTGAAAAGATAAATCCAAGTTATGATATTCACATTTAGTTCCAAGACAAAGCTTTCCTCATCAAAAATTTTATCTATTTTATCGCGACTTGTTTCCATAAGCATATTTGGCCTATGTGTATTTAAATTACCCTCCAAAGATTGTATTATATCTATTTCATTATCATCCCTGTCCTCGTCGGATTTTAAATCATTGGGATTAATAACGTTGAAAGGGAATAGATCATTAAAGTACAAAACATTTTGTTCTTCTTCATCGTATTTAGACAATGATGTTTCGTTCTTTAAATCAAATTCATTGACATGTTGAGGGTTTAAAATTGGTTCAGTTAATAAATCTAATTTAGATGTTAGAGCATCATTGTAAACAATGGCTGGAAATTCATTCTCAAATTCTTTAAAGAAGTCTAAATCATCAAGACAACTGATTGCAGGCTCAGGTGATGGAAGTGAAGGCATGACTTTTTCATTATCATTTCCAAATCCGTTTTCAAATCATTGGTAGAAATTTTTTTATAAGAAAACGAGTTTTTCTCAAAAATTACCGTGTAGTCTTCATCGTCGGAATCGTCAAACGAAATTCTAAAGTCAATTTCATTGTTAAGAGAACTTACCATGGGTCCACAAGATAGTGCTTTTGATGATACCTCGTCATTAAAAGCTATAGCTAGAAATTCGGTTTCAACGAATCTAAGGTCATGAATGTCATCATCGTTCCAGATCTTACCATATTTAGCAAGTTTCCCAGTTAAACACTTTCCCATGTTTTCGAGCTTTTTCTTCCTCGATCCTGATGTATTCCTCCATAGTAATGTTCGGATCATCCATCCTGAAACGGTCTTTCTAGAAAAACTATTAAGTAACCAATACATCGTATTCAGTTGTAATCTTCAAGGTCTTGAATCCCTTAATCTCCTTAGTAAGTAAGTCTGGATCGATTTGTAAAAGATAGTTAAATTCTTTAAATGCCTTGCACATACATGTTTTAAAATTAAATAAATTAGTGTCGATCCTAAAGACTTTAGCAACTTCATCCTTATCATTAGAAGATTCTTCATCAGTGAGCTCAACTTCATCATCTCCTCTGATCCAGTAAATCCATAATGCTTTCATTTAAGCATAATGATCCATTGTCTTGTAGTTGAAAAACTTCGATCCCAACAACTCAGTAAATGCAACATCAGACGGATCATATCCCATATCATCATTAGCTTCATGCTTCGAATCATCATCCATTTTCGAGTCACATGGGATGTTAGCAACTTCAACTTCATATGTGAATAAATCATCATCCATTCCGCTTAATCGATTGACTTCATTGTTGAAAACTTCAAGTGATGTATCGCAAGTGAGCGAAACATCTTCGACCTTAACATCCTTAATTTTCTCGAACTCTCCTTTGATAACCTTTGTCATTCTTACTAAAAAAATACCCAGAAAATTATCAGTAGAACCAGCGGGAGAAAGGTATTAAAAATTTTTGGGTTTTAAGTTCGAGAATGGAAAAGAACTTTATCAGATGATCGATACACCGTATTCAATAGAAGTGAATACGCCGTATTAATCAGTTGAATCGAATACGCTGTATTGGATAGAAGGTTGGATACACCGTATCCTGGATACGCCGTATTCAGTTATCGACCAGAACAGTGTATTAAGAAAAACAATTAAATACATAAACAATAAACAAAAAAATATACAAGCAAACTAAACTAACAATAAGTAAAATATAGCCACAAAATATACAGAATATTCAAGAATATACACTAATCTAATTTACACTACTCCTAAAGGTTAGATCTAATCTAATGTTAAAAACCAAAATATCAAATAAAAATCAAGATTAATTTTCACTCCCTGGCAACTGCGTCAAAAACTTGATGTGGTCATTGTGTGGTGTATATTTAAGATGTTTCAAGTTTTAAATTTATATTTTGTCGACTTAACAAAAAATGACACTTTAATGGGCAGTGTACCCGGTCGGTGGTAGATTCATGGTAAGTAGGGTGTCGAACACTTGAAGTGAGGTTAAATCTCTCAATTTATTTATATTTTGGTTATCTAATCTGATGCAGGGCATGTTCAAGCTCCAACTTCTCTGGCTTAGCCGCCGATTCTTCGGTCGACACGAAAGTCAAGTCAATTGGTTCAAGAAGATGGAAGGGTAAAGATGACAACTTATAGTTGTCATAATCTATCTTTTATTAT
This sequence comes from Tanacetum coccineum, assembly GCA_026074375.1. Lineage (NCBI taxonomy): Eukaryota > Viridiplantae > Streptophyta > Magnoliopsida > Asterales > Asteraceae > Tanacetum > Tanacetum coccineum. The sequence continues at coordinate 10,188 of BQNB010120880.1, read as the reverse complement.
AAGTTATTATGTTATTTTTATATAAAGATTTGTTTAGATTATTAAGAGTAATTAATTATTATTTGTTTCCCTATTATTAGTTTTTGAAAAGATAATGTCTTTCCTTCCAAGACTCTATTAGAATATAAATAATTGTAATGCATTCATGTTGGAGAACAGTTATGGATTATTGAATAAGAAAAGAGTGTTTCTCTTTTAAGTCCCGTTTGGGCACCCTTTGAGGGTTTATCGAATTCCTTATTTGTTGTTCTTGTGTGGTTTCTTGTATTCACAACGGTATCCGCCATCATAATCTATGTTAAATCTAATCTAAGTTAAACCTATGCTAAACCTATGTTAGTTTTAATCCTAATTCTAACAGGTAAAAGGGGGTTTCAGCCTGAGAGACTGGCACAGGTTGGTCGGTGACTACAATCAATTCAAGACACTTTAACCCATGCAAGCTAATTAACAGAAGATAATAGAGCGGTCGAGCCTTACATAAGAAAACTGTATTAACCATTATTAATCCGATTAGAATGTTAGTTTGTTTATTTAGTGCAATGATTTCTTCTCTCAAGGTGGCATATCATTCTTAAGACTTAGGTGGGACTTCTTCCTAAGACCTAGACACATTAATTATGTCACAATTAAAGCATCTGCATAAAGCATCCTTATTTAGTGATTATAATCTATCTTAGGGATTAAAGCAATGGTGATCTTGTTAAACCCTAGCTCATAGAGACTTTACCTACTTACTGCTTAAGCTTAACGCGATTTTAAACTCTTGAGTAGTCTAACTTGTCCCACTATCCAATGAAACATACGTTATGTTGTTAATTATCTAGGTTTACCTTTTAGTCAACACGTTCAATAAACCATTGGCAATATCCAATTAACTAGTTAAGCCCGAAGCGTATCCTAGACACAGATTTAGAAGGACAATACTTATGATCCTATGATTCTAGATGTATAAATCACTATATGGAGAGCTATCCCAGACTCTAGATTACTTGGTCCGTATCACTAGATCCAGTTGAATGATAGGTCACATACAAAAGCACGTAAACAAGTATAAATTGATAAACATAAACAAGCATTCAACGATAAATCAAGAAATCGAGATAAACAATACCGAACATTCAAATCTTCATAATAATGGCTAATACTCGAAGGTATTAGCCTTTAAACGTCATAATTAATACAAGAGCAATTATTTAGCTAAGGTAAACTAACCGAGTTAACGAATGATACCAAAAACTGAACGATTACTAAAGTATATGGAATTACACGTTGTCTTCTATGGATTGTAATGCGTTGCAAGACCTCTTCTGCTCTTTTTCTCTTCTGAAAATCAACTTTTGTGGTTTAGGTATTGAGAATATGATTTAGCACACCTAAAACTCATTTTTGAGTTTTGTTTTTATAGGGTCTGGAAGTCGGTTCGATACGACGTATCCAAGGGATTGGATACGGCGTATTAGAGTTTCTTGGAGTAGGGACCACGTTTGATATCTTCCAGAATATTCACATACTATATCTTCAATACGGCGTATTGAGCTTCATTCCTTTGTGGTCTTTGGTGAGTGCAGGCACGGATACGCCGTATCTTCCTTGATGGATACGGCGTATTGGTCTTCAGAATAGTTAATCTTCAAAATATCTTCATTTAAGCTCTAGAATGCGTGCTTTTTGCTAATATTCACCAAGTACTCCATAATTACTGCAATTCTCAAATATAAACGATTAAGTAACAATTCTTTGCAATAATCAAAATAAAAAGGGTAAATACATGGGATAAATGAAGCTATAAAATAGAGTTATTTGATCATCAAATACTGTGTCCTAAATTGAAGGAACAAAACCCATACATGGCATAGACAAAATAACAGACATATTTTTCTAAATATTTCCTAAATACACTAACCATAAATCTACTATCTTATTGATGATAAAAGATGATGAATGATGCATCAAGATCAGTAGGTAGATCTTTATGAGATGAGAGACTCTTTTCATAAAGTGAGGTTTGAGAGATGATCTCGTATGCAAAGCCTGGTAGAACTTCTCCTATTAAGAAATTTACCAAAACACTAAAATAAAAGAAAACATGATTAGAGATCAGCTGTTAACTGAATATGAGAGAAAGAAACTACATAAAAATGGATGATTAAACAAGTGAAATGAGATGGTATTTATAGACTTAAGTTTTACTGTTCCCCGGTTCTGTCGGTTCTGTTGTAGAACAAAACCGGCCAGTATCCTTTAACAGAACCGGCGTACAGTAACTAAATCTGAATTTTGATTTGCAAAATCTTGAGAGATCATGTGTAATCTTGTAAGATTATGTTCAGATTTGGTAGAGAAAATATGTTAGCTATTGAAAAAAAAAAAAAATGTAAATATGTTAGAGGGTTTTTGTATATTTTTATGTAAAGTGTACATTTTTATTCTAAAAACTAAAATGTATTTTATTAATTTATGAGTGTACGTGCTTATATATATGAAGGATGGTTTGACATAGATGAGTTAATAACAATTGGGTTTAAAACAATGGATTTCATTTTCTACTTTGACAATGTTTATGGTTTTGTTATTAACAAAAACAAAAGATAGAACGTAAAATAGCAAAAAAACTTTTTTACGGTTATATGTATTAACAATCTCCTTTTTGTTGATGACAAAACATAAACTTATTGGACATAAACAATAAAATTTATAAGTTCTAAATTGGAGTTTTTTACTTCTTTCTCCTCATTTTTGTCGAAACAAAAAGAGCGTTGAAGAAAAAAAAAAAAAAAAAAAAAAAAAAAAAAAAAAAAAAAAAAAAAAAAAAAAAAAAAAAAAAAAAAAAAAAAAAAAAAAAAAAAAAAAAAATAAAAAAAAAAAAAAGAAAACAAACTCGAGAATGCAAATAAACCGTAAAAACGTTTATTTGTATTTTACGATCTATCTTTGTTTTGTTAATAACAAAACATAAACTTGTCAAAAGTAGAAAATGAAATTCATTAGTTTTAAACCAATAGTTTATCTAAGTCATCTACTCGTCAAACCATCCTTCATATTATAGCACTTACACTCAAAATCACATAAATACATTTTTAGTTTTTAGAATAAAAATATACACTTTACATAAAAATATACAAAAACCCTCTAACATATCTACATCATAGCTAACATATTTTCTCTACCAAATCTGAACATAATCTTACAAGATTACACATGATCTCTCAAGATTTTGCAAATCAAAATTCAGATTTGATGACATCGAATAGTTAATACTTTTTAGAATCAAATTTTCATGTTTATTGCCTTGTTTTATATGATTTTTGTATGAATCTGGTACTTAATTCGTTCATGTTACATGTTCAGGTAATTAAGGCATTGGAACAGAAAAGATGTGGAAAATGGCAAAAATGACTAAATATAAAGTATCAAGAACGATGAAGGACTAAAAGTGTGCATTTATTATGAAGTTTTGCTATTAAGAACTAATGATAAAAATAGGATTAACGAAGAAGGGGCCAAACACGTGCATGTTGATAACGTTTCAAAGAGCCAATCACATTGCTGCCAAGATAAAACTATGACATAGTTATAAAACTATGGCCTAGTTATAAAACTACGCCATAATTATAAAAACTACGACATAGTTATAAAACTACGCTATAGTTATAAAAACTACGGCATAGTAATAAAAACTATGGATGATGACATCAAATAACGTCTATTTTATAGCATCATTTATCCTATGTATTTAACCCATTTTGTATAATTATTGCAAAGAATTGTTACTTAATCGTTTATATTTGAGAATTGCAGTAATTATGGAGTACTTGGTGAATATTAGCAAAAGGCACGCATTCTGGAGCTTAAATGAAGATATTTTGAAGATTACTATTCTGACTACCAATACGCCGTATCCATCAAGGAAGATACGGCGTATCCGTGCCTGCACTCACCAAAGACCACAAAGGAAACAAGCTCAATACGTTGTATCCAGAGAAGCTCAATACGCCGTATTGAAGATATAGTATGTGAAGATTCTGGAAGATATCAAACGTGGTCCCTACTCCAAGAAACTCCAATACGCCGTATCCAATCCCTTGGATACGCCGTATCGAACCGACTTCCAGACCCTATAAATACAAAACTCAAAAACAAGTTTTAAGTGTGCTAAATCATATTCTCGATACCTAAACCACAAAAGTCAATTTTCAGAGGAGAAGAAGAGCAGAAGAGGTCTTGCAACGCATTCCAATCCATAGAATACTACGTGTAATTTCTTATACTTTTGTAATCGTTTAGTTTTTGGTATCATTCGTTAACTCGGTTAGTTTACCTTAGCTAAAGCAATTACTCTTGTATTAATTATGATGTTTGAAGGCTAATACCTTCGGGTATCATCCGTTATTATGAAGATCTAAATGTTTCCTAAAGACTTCAGCAACTTCATCCTTATCATCAGAAGATTTCTTCATCTGTGAGCTCAACTTCATCATATCCTTTGACCCAGTAAATCCATAATGCTTTCCATAGTATATATGATCCATTGTCCTTGTATTGAAAAACTTCGATCCCAACCATTCAGTAAATGCAACATCAGACGAATCATATCCCATGTCATCATCAGCTTCATGCTCCGAATCATCATCCATATTTGAGTGACATGGGATGTTTGCAACTTCAACTTCATATGTGAATAAATCATCATCCATTCCGCTTAATCGACTGACTTTATTGTTGAAAATCTTAATTGGTGTATCGCAAGTGAGTGAAACATCTTCGACCTTAACATCATTAATTTTCTCAAACTCTCCTTTGATAACCTTTGTCATTCTTACTGAAAAATACCCAGAAAATTATCAGTAGAACCAGTGGAGAAAGGTATATAAAAAAATTAGGATTTAAGTTCGAGAATGGAAAAGAACTTTATCAGATGATCGATACGCCGTATCCAATAGAAGTGGATAAGCCGTATTAATCAGTTGAATGAATACGCTGTATTGGACAGAAAGATTGATACACCGTATCCGATGGAAGTGGATACATCGTATTCAGCTATCTACCAGAACAGTGTATTAAGGAAAACAATTAAAAACGCAAATAATTAAACACAAATATATACAAGCAAACAATTAAAGACAAATATACAAAATTTACAGAATATACAAGAATATACACTAATCTAAATTACACTAATCCTAAGGGTTAGATCTAATCTAATGTTAAAAACCAAAATATCAAATAAAAATCAAGATTAATTTCACTCCCCGGCAGCAACGCCAAAAACTTAATGTGTCGTTGTGTGGTGTATATTTTATTGATTCAAGTTTTAAATTTATATTTTGCCGACTAAACCAAAAACAACACTTTAACGGATAGTGTACCCGATCGGTAGTAGTTTCGTGGTAAGTAGGTTGTTGAACACTTAAAGCGAGGTTAAATCTATCAATTCAATTAATATCTTGGTTATCTAATCTATGTTAATTCTACCATATTCTAAACCTATGTCAGTCCTAATCCTAATTATCCTAATTCTAAGAGGTAAAATGGGGGTTTTAGCCTGAGAGACTAGCATAGGTTGGTCGGTGACTACAATCAATTTCAAGACACTTTAACCCACGCAAGCTAATTAACAGAAGATAAAAGAGCGGTCGAGCCTTATATAAGAAAACTGTAGTTAACATACATTAATCTGATACTAACGTTGTTCTATTAGTTTATTTAGGGCAATGATTTCTTCTCTCGAGGTGGCATATCATTCTTAAGACTTAGGCGGGACTTCTTCCTAAAACCTAAACATATTAATTATGTCACAATTAAAGCATCTGCATAAAGTATCCTTATTTTCTGATTATAATCTATCTTAGGGATTAAAGAAATGGTGATCTTGTTAAACCCTAGCTCATAGAGACTTTACCCACTTACTACTTAATGGAAATTTATACACTCATAATCTACTTGTCCAACTATCCAATGGAATCAGTACGCTATTTGTTGAATTATCTAGGTTCACCTTCTAGTCAACACGTTCAATAAACCATTTGGCAATATCTAATTAACTAGTTAAGCCCGAAGCGTATCCTAGATTCAGATTTAGAAGGACAATACTTGTGATCCTATGATTCTAGATGTATAAATTACTATATGGAGAGTTATCCCAGACTCTAGATTACTTGGTCCGTATCACTAGATCCAGTTGAATGATAGGTCGCATACGAAAGCATGTAAACAAGTATAAATTGATAAACATAAACAAGCATATAATGATAAATCAAGAAATCGAGATAAACAAATACCAAATATTCAAATCTTCATAATAATAGCTAATACCTAAAGGTATTAGCCAACGTCATAATAAATACAAGAGGCATTTATTTTAGCCGAAGGTAAAAATAACCGAGTAACGAATGATACCAAAAATTGAACGATTACTAAAGTATATAGAATTACACGTTGTCTCCTATTGAATTGATAACATTGCTTGACCTCTTCTGCTCTTTTTCTCCTCTGAGAATAGACTTTTGTGGTTTAGGTATCGAGAATATGATTTAGCACCCTTAAAACTCGTTTTTGAGTTTTGTATTTATAAGGTCTGGAAGTCGGTTCGATACGGCGTATCCAAGGATTGGATATGGCGTATTGGGGATTTCTTGGAGTAGGGACCACGCTTGATATCTTTCAGAATATTATATTCATTCCATATTTCCAATACGGCGTATTGGTCTTCTCTGGATACGGCGTATTGAGCTTTATTCCTTTGTAGTCTTTGGTGTGTGCAGCCACGTATACGCCGTATCTTCCTTGATGGATACAGCGTATTGGTCTTCAGAATAATAATCTTCAAAATATCTTCATTTAAGCTCCAGAATGCGCGCCTTTTGCTAATATTCACCAAGTACTCCATAATTACTGTAATTCTCTAATATAAACGATTAAGTAACAATTCTTTGCAATAACTTACAAAAATGGGTTAATAAACATGGAGGAATAAATGATCGCATAAAATAGACGTTAATTAAGTCCATCATTAAAATATACTAACAATCATCCCCTAAGGGGAGGTTACTCCATATTACAAAAACCTTAAACCTAGCATACTATCTTTGCTTCAGTCTTGTGCTCGCAAACTTGTTTTCTTGACTTCATCTTGTAAATATGGCATAGTGTCTTTGACTTTAGGCTTGAGCTTGTTCTGATAGGCTTGACTTAAATGTGAACTTGAACTTCTTTGAGATCATCAACCAAGCATAATCTCTTATCATCATCTTGTGATCTTGTCGCCGTCTTATGCACTTGTGACTTTTGGACCAACATGCTTATACTTGGTCTTGAAAGCTTGAATAATACATCTTTCTTGAAAATCTTTAACTATAACACTTATTTTCAATTTAGAGAAAGTCATCGGTAATCAAGTGACGAAAACTCTTTATAATTCTTTGACGTTAAGCACTCGTCACTAAAGTAAAGATATACGGTAATCAGAAGTAGTGGAAGTCCTAGAAACATGTACTTGAGCTTTCATGATGTCTTAATATATGTCGGTCGAGTATGAGCATGTGGTATTGGCTTTGACTTGTCATTGGGAAACTACTACTACCTTCAGGAAATCTGCATAAATGGGCTAGTGATAAATAACATATATGGACGAAAGTGGCTTTGTCACTTTGTCGAATACGGTTGTAATAACCACGGTTCCCCGTTATTTAGTATAAATACTGCTTGTGATTAGGTAGAATTCCAAAGAATCTCCTTGACAGGGTTTCGTAGCTGCACTAGCCGTTCTCGTTACCGGAGCGTCTCAAAGCAGACAACATGATAAGAGTAAACCGGTATGTTACTATCTTCCTGATTAAGCCGTCAATTCGTTCAGCTTTCCTATGTCCAGATACCCTTGTGAGGATTCCCATGGATATAAGATTGAAAATCGATTTAGAAAATCAATCGGTGGGTCAAGATGCAAACTATTTTTATGACACACCAATAGTTTTATATTTTTCAAAATTCATTCGTCAATGCATAAGCTGGACCGAATCGATATCCAGTATCACAAGTTCGATCCTTGTAGGATCTCACAAGTCACCTACCAAGAGCTTGTTTGATGTTGGCTCAAGCTGGATTTCTATCTTCACTGTGAAAACTTAAGTATCACTCGGATGTTATGGCAAAATCACGAGGATAATGCGTAGGACTCTTTATATATATTTCTTTTTTTTCACATTGTGTGAATTATCAAGCGTATTTTGGATAAGTGTCCTAATAAGATATATGGATGATCTCTTTTGGCTCTAGACTCAATAGTGCACATTTGGTTTTAATAATCGGAGGTTGGAGCAGACTGCCACCTTTTCAATACCAACTAACTCAGAGTGAGAAAGTCAATAGAAATGTGTTTAATCTTCGTGAGAAATGAAACAGAAATCTTTTGAGAGATTCTAAGTGGCTAGGAAGGGTTGTGTATTGCATCACTGGGTCCACGATGTCAGTCTTCAATGTCAGCAATCATCTTTGTGATTCTTACTGTAGATGTATTGACCCGGTTTCTGCCTAGGTGTAAGGAGGGCTTCTTTCTTTTCACCATTTGTCTTAACTTTTTTTTAATTCTTCAACCCTTTCAGTGCTTACCGAGACTTCATAACTAGTACCTTGTTGGGTTTGTTCCAGTACTAGCTCCATCTCAGTCGACACTTTTCCCTTATTCTTATTTTTACTCCTTTTTTTATATCATACATATGGACTTCTACACTAACTAGTAGATTGTCCCTGGGTAGATCCTTCTGGTTCTGGCTGGATCATGGGAACGAATACATATACCTAACCACCTTATAACTCCAAGTAATTAAATGCATGGTCGGTCTTTTGGTATCATTCACAGCCTTAAAACCATTTTTAATGCTCCACCTCAACATGCGCATTGATATTCGAAAACATTTAGAACATAAAGGGAGAAGCTTGCACTTGAGTCCTTGAAATTCACATTTTTACCCATATATTTTAATGACATTTTCTTCCCTGATCAAAAATGTTAAATCTCTTGATATTTTGGATATCAATTGATTCAAATATTCATAGATTCAGGGAAAAAAATGTCCAATTATTAACAAGCTGATTATTGGAACATTTTAATGCTCCCCCTCAAATTATGAGGGAATAATATGGTGTTTGAGTACGTTAATTTGAAAAATTTTAAATCAAAGTAATCCTGAGGATCTTGTATAAGATCAGACTATAATACACACCAAGATAAAATACATTTAGACATAAGTACTTAAAAATACTGAAATTCAAACCTTTACAAGTGGCGCGACCCCATGAATACACTCATTGTGTTCCATGAACACACCCACTGAACCACACACACAACCAACGCATTGAATTCACACCCTGAACACGCACCCTGACATATATAGTATGTTTTGCCTGTCGTGAATGCATACAATTCTCCCTTTAACACTCTTTATTTGGGCAAAATAAGCACTTATTAAAGAGCATAGTCGAAGGGTATAAGACATAGGTTTTATGTTGTTGCTCCTTGTTTAATTCCAAATACCCTAACTTTTAGGCATACAAAAAATAAGAGACTAGGTTTTACATTAACTGATATCCAAAGGTTGATTATCATTAGACAGTATTTACCGGTATCAAATACCCAACCTTTGGATATCAGTTTGATTTAAAAATTCAAAGTATTGGATATGGTAAGATGATGTATGTTACCTGAAGACCATGTACTCGTTCTTCCACTGCAGAATTAACCCAAAAATATGTTTCTCTTAACCTAAAGACACATCCATCAATGGCAACAGTTGTTAGAATCTCCAAGATTTTGAGCTCTCGCTCAAGATGCGTAAGGTAAATTCTACTACTTTCCAGTTGTTGAACATATGCCTGCATCAAGAAGAAAATCCAAGTACGCAAAACCATCAAACACATACATGCGTATTGAAAAAAACTCACATTATAAAATCAAGGCTTATAGATTCTTCCTCAATAGACTTTTCCTTATAGCTTGTCGATTACCCTAACACACCCGCCTCGATCGCGTATGTGTGTTCTTCGAAAAGATTATGGAAGTAACATAAACTTTAAATTCTTAGAGTAAGAAGCTTTGATGGTTTGAGAGAGAGAGAGGGAGAGAGAGGGGGGGAGATAGAGAGAGGGAGGGGGAAGAGAGAGAGGGAGGGGGAAGAGAGAGAGGGAGAGAGA
>BQNB010120879.1:0-16368 GCA_026074375.1 Tanacetum coccineum | reverse complement strand
TGAAAGTTATCTTTGAGCATATTCCATAATTTTCCAGACTTTAGCTATAATACCTGCATAAAAGTAAACACACAAAAAGAAAATATTTTTGGGGGTTTTTTTAGAGAAAGTAAAAAAAAATAAGTGGAATTGTATGGAGGAGGGACTCCTCTCCTCCACACTTAAGTAAAGCACGGGTTGCCTCCCGAGAAGCGCTTAATTTTTAAGAGAGTCATTAGCTAGACTTGAACTTGGTGAGTCAATCTTTAGAAAAGAAGGGAGTGACTTCTTCCCTTGGGTCATTATAATCTTCTTCTTCATGATATAGTTTTAGTCGATGGCCATTAACAATAAACGTGTTTTTCCATCTTTACCATATAGTTCAACATATCTGGACGGATATTGATATTTTACTACGTATGGTCCTAGCCAACGAGATCTAAGTTTCATCTGTTTAAATTTATACTTCGAGTGAGAGAGGAGAACCTTGTTCCCATGTTTGAATTTTTTTTCTCATTCTTAATTTTCTATCGTGCCATACTTTAGTTCTTGCTTTGTATAATCAAGAGTTTTCATAGGCTTAATGTCTAAATTCGTCTAGCTCATGTAACAGGAACATTCTTTTTTCACCTGCAGCAATGAGATCTGGGTTGCAATTCTTTAAGGCCTAGTATGCACGGTGTTCAATTTCAAATGGTAAGTGGCAATTCTTTCCATATATAAGTTTGTAGGGTGTGGTACCGGTAGGTGTTTTGTAAGCAGTGCAAAAAGCCCACAAAGCATCATCAAGTTTTCTTGACCAAATAGCAAGATTGTCTTTAACAGTTTTTTAAGAATTCTTTTAAGAGCTATGTTTATGTTTTCAACTTGACTACTAGTTTGAGGGTGATATGATGTAGAAAAATGGTGGTTAACTCTATATCTCTTCATTGTCTTTTCCATTATTTTGTTGCAGAAGTGAGTACCTCAGTCGCTGATTAGTGGTTTGGGCATTCCAAAATGACAGAATAGTTTCTTTAGAAAAGTGATAACCACTCGGGCATCATTGGTTGGTAAAGATTGAGCTTCGGCCCATTTATATACGTAATCAACAGCGACAAGAATGTATTCAAACTTATGTGATCTTGGGAATGGTCCCATAAAATCAATACCCCATATATCAAAAATTTCACATACTTGAATGTTGGTTAAGGGAATCTCATCACGTTTCGATATATTTCTCGTCTTTTGGCATGCTTTGCAAAGTTGAACTAGAGTATGAGCTTCTTTTATGATCGTTGGCCAGTAAAAACTTGAATCTAGGACCTTTTTAGCGGTCACGTTTGGTCCATAATGTCCATCGGTTGGTCCATGGTAACATTGATCTAAAATTGTTTGGGTTTCTGATCCGGATATACAGCGTCTGATCATTCTGTCAGAACATACTTTGAAGAGGTAGGGTTCAAGATCCGTAGGAGGTTCTTCAAGGGATGTCTTGATTTTATAATCTGTGTTGATGGTGATTTTTCCGAATGGTGGTTCTTTGGTATTAGATTCAGATTCAGAATTTTCATCTTCAGCCATTGTTATGAATTCATTAAATTTAGAAAAAAATTCTTCTTCGAGAAGGGTTCCTTTGATGAAATTGAGGATTTTACTTCCTTCGTCTAGAAGAGCGTCGAAATCTTCTTCTAAAATTTCATCGATAACATCGATACTAAAACAGGTATCATCGTTTGAGTAAGAGTGTTTCATTGTAGAGTCGATATTAAAGATCATTCGTTCAATCCCAACTCCAAGATTGAGTTGTTTCTGTTTAACTCGAAAACTGCATTAGTAGTGTGAAGAAAGGTCGTCCCAAGATGAGGGGAACTTTACTATCTTTTTCCATTTCAAGAATAACAAAATCGGCAGAAAAAGTGAATTTACCAACTTCAATGAGCATATTTTCAGCTATTCCAACAAGGTATTAGAATGATATGTCGGCTAATCTTACGCTCATTTTGGTAGGTTTAAGAGTTTCGAGAGATAGTTTCGCATATAAGGAATATGGCATAAGGTTAATGCTAGCACCTAAGTCATCTAAGGCATTACAGGAGAAAGTTTTATAGAAATTACATGGAATAAGGAAACTTCCGGGGTCTCTAAGTTTTGGTGGAACTTTATTTTGGATAATCGCTGAACTTTCATCGCTAAGGAAAGCGGCAGAAATTTGTTTTATTTTATGCTTGTTGCTTATGAGTTCTTTGAGAAATTTTCCAAAGTTAGACATTCTGGCTAAGACGTCGACAAGAGGTACATTGATTCGGACGTCTCAGATCATGTCGAGGAATTTTCCGTATTGGGCTTCCATTTTTTATTTTCTAAGGCGTTTAGGATACGGAATTTTTGGTTTGTATGGTTTGGGTATTGGTGTTTCTTTAACTGGTTTCTGGGTTTGAGTCTTTGGTTGTGGTGTAGGTTCATCGTCTTCATCATCGCTATCAAAGTTGATAGGGTTTTTGGTTTTGTTTTGTTCTTCATTCTGGTTTTTTGGTGGATTATAGGATTTACCACTTCTTGTGAATATGGCATTCACATGTTTGTTACGAGCTTGCGGTGGTTGGTAAGCTTTAGAGTAGTTACCACGTGGGTTTGGTTGAGTGTTGCTTGGAAGAGATCCAAAAGGTCGTCCAGATTGCTTGTCAGCAAGTCTGTCGAACTTAGTTTTAAGATTCTGGATTGAAGCTTGATGATTTTTGGCTACTGTTTTGAGTTGAGTTTTGAGGTCCATGAATGTTTCTTTGACAAAAGCGTTGGTTGATTGGTGAGATCTCATGAAATCGTTGAATTGTTTCTGAAGATCGTATGGTTTGTCATCGGTGTTAGATCGGTAGTTGTCTCGGTTATAATCATTCCGTCCGTTTGAACGCCAATTATCGCGATTCGAGTCTCGGTCACGGTAATCATTGTAAAAACGAGTCTTACGGAAAGTTTGCATGAATTTGGCTTCTTCTTCACGGGACATAGGTATGTCATCTTCGTTAAGATCAGGAGTTGATTGTTTAGCACGAGATTGGAGTTCTTTGTACTGAGCATCCATTTTCATGGTCATGGCATCCATTCGGGCCATAATTTTGTCAGTGTCGGTATTACTGCTACCTTCATCGGCGAAAGTAACAGTTTTCTTAAGAGATGTTTTGGTCTTTTGATTTTTATCCCAATTGAGTTTGAGTAAGACTTTATCTTTGAGAAGCTGATAAGCTTGATTTGGTGTTTTATAGAGAAAAATACCACCAACTGCGGCATTCAGAACTTCTTGGGTTATTTCGCTGAGTTTTCGCTGAGCACCAAGATAGAAGATTTTTGATAATAGTAACCTAGGAAATTAATGACCATGGCATCTTCCGGAGCATTTCTTTCATTACGAAGCCAAGCATCTGTCATAGATTTCGATTTCATGTTGAGAAAGGCAGCGTGAGCTAGAGCGAGCGTCGTGCGATGGGATCGATCGAAAAGAGCTAAGGGAAAGAATCGGCCAATAAAAGCAGTTCGAATTTCATCCCACGTTTCAATAATTCCTTCGTTGAGTTCGTTCAGCCATGTTTTTGCTTCTCCAGTGAGTGATAGGGGAAACATCATTAGGACAGCTTCATTTTCGGTATCTCTGTATTTAAACATATCGCAAATTCCGAGGAATTCATGAATGTGTTTATGAGGATCGGTTTTGGTTCTACCATTAAATTGGTTTCCTTTGACGAGAGTCAAGTGGTTACCTTTAATGGAAAACTCGTTTGCGGTTTCAGGAATAGTAATTGCGGAACCGGGAGTCGGAGCGACAACATGGTCGACAGCCCACATGGGTTCACCATCCATTGGATTGTAATTTCGAAGAATATCAAAAATGTGACGGAAGTAATTGATGTTAAGAATTGGCGGGCAGACAATTCTCGGGTGTTGTGGTGGATTGCTTCTTTGATCGTATGGAACTCTCCTGTTTCGTCAACGAAGTCTCCGATTCAGAGTACGTTCAGGTTCAAGTAAAGGTTCAACAAGTTCAGAAATGGAAGCACGTGTATGCATCCAAGAGAGAAATTGTTTGGGTCAGTTTGCCAGAAAACTATATGGCGATTTTTTTGAAAAAGAGGTGGAGTTAAAGTAATTTTCCAGAGTTGACTACAAAACAGCTTAAAAATCCCCGGCAACGGCGCCAAAAACTTTGATTTGTTTCAAAAGCTTTAAATTTATAATGACTGAAAATACCAATTATATTATAGGGAAACACACGGGTAAAAGTATAACCCACGTATGCAGTATAACCTTTTTAGGTAAGACCAGGTCGTCCACAGGGATTTGAGTAGTGTTTAGATAATCAGAAAGAAAATAAACTTTAACTTGAAAATAACTTTTTGTTTTACCAATGATAATAAAGATGACTACTCGGATAGTTGAAAATAATTCATAAGTGTTGGAAATGATCTTGAAAATGGAACCTTCAACTTACAAAAAGGATTTCTCGTCAGAAAACGTTTTCACAAATTAACTTGATTAACTTAAGACTTATATTTAGTAGACTAGACCAAATGTGTCACTCAAATAGTTAGTTACTTATTATATCAAAACTTATTTTGTTTATCAATTCACGAAAGTGGATTTCTCGAGACAGACGATAAAGATCATAGATAAATATTTAAAACCACATAGATCATAACGGGTCTTTTGACCTATACCGATATGATTATATAATCTAAGTTGATAAGCAAAACCGATAAGATAGGATATAACACGATTGCAACATAAGCTTGAGATTAAAGAGATCACGATCATTACCAATACACTATTTCATTATCATCAACCTCACCCGAGTAGTCATGAGAGATTTAGCCTCTCATGGCTAAGTGGTTCATAACATAGCTTGATTCAATAATACACTTCATTATTTCACTAAACTAGTATGATGATCTTCTTCGTTCTTGGTTATTTGATCGTGATTCTCCAAAAGGGTGTGGTGTTTATGCCTGGTGAATGTGGAAAGTGGTGTGTGTGAGTTGAAGAATGGATGAGAGGATTGATTGAAGAATGAAGTAGTGGGATGAGGGATGAATGAAATGTGTGAAATTCGTCCCCTATTTATAGGCTAAGTCAGGGGTAAAAGTGCGGCGCACAAAGTTGTAAGTGCGGCGTACTTGGTGATTAAAGGCGAGGGTAATAAATGTTTATTGAGAAAGTGCGGCGTACTTAGGGTGTTAATGCGGTAGCATTTAAGTCTTCATTAATTTTTCATAATCAGGTGGGAAGTGCGGTGCACAAAATAGTAAGTGTGGCGTACTTGTGGAGTTAATGCTGAATTTTGACTGTCTTTATTTCTTTGACTTGAGGAGAAGTGCGGCGCACATTTTCACTTTTAGAATTTGAACTTTATCTTTTCTTGTATGTTGTGTTCTTTAGCATATAAATACTTGATCTTTATTGTGTTTATCCTCGGGATGTCTTTAAGTGAACCTGCAAGTAATTCATGCTATTAAGTATCGAAAGTTAACGAGAAATGATTAAATATATGCAAATAACGCCATCGAAAACATGTATAATTTGGGCATTATTAGATACCCCTAGAAAAACCAATAGAGCCAATCCTTTAGGATAAACACCAACTATTTGTTTCGTTACACCTTTACACCTTAGCCTACCTTGTTAGAATAAGTCCATTTATCAATTGCTAGTTGCTTAAAGTGTAAAGTATGTATTTCATGTGTCTTGTGTCATTTTCTATCTCTAGTATGGTTGGGAAATTTGCACATTACAATGAGAATGTAAAAAGTAGTCAAAACTCATGTATTTTTACTACCATCATAATTATTGGTATGTCCGAAGAATGAAGAATTATCAAAAAAAAAAATCTGAAGTTATTATGATCGTAAAGATGGTGAAATTACACCGAGATTCGTAGTATGTATTGTTTAAAAAAATAAAAAAAATTAGAAAATTGCTGCAAAAAAAGGAGGAAAGTTTGAAGATAGTCGGTTCGTTAAAGCTTAAACCGATGGAATTATTTGAAGGATCGATTATTCGTTGACACGTATTATAAATCAACGATGTAAAGTTTTGTATAAAGTAGTAGATATCGTCACTTGTCTTGTAAAAGTATGTATAGTATGGATGAATGGGAAGTTGACTGTTACGGGAACGCCAACTTAGGTTGTTGTTTTTGATCAATGATCAAGACGTTTGTGTATATATTTGAGTCTTTATCATGGTAACGGTCGAGAAAGTGTCTAACAACTTATGCCTTATTTGTTTTGGACTTAATCTATTTGTTTTGTAATTTTTATTTAACAACAATTATTTCCCTCTTCCTAATCACTAACCTTAGGTTTTAGTCGAATAAGGATGAGATCGAATCATGCATGTCTAATCAGTCATTACGGCCATGTATGCGTAATTCAGCCACCTTGTTGGTTTATTACTTTTGGTGAAAATTATAAGATCCATACCCTATATCACTATATTAGTCCTATTCTTTAGCTTATTCGAGTTAAGGTTGAATGCAGTCATATATGTCTATCCCATTGTTATGGGTGTGTATGTATGGTCTAGGTCTCCTTTTCTAGAATATTGGTATCGATAGAGACTAGGAAGAGTGATCAACCCTTTTAAGCCTTTTAAACCCAATTTACCATTATAAACTTGTTACTCCTTAGCTTTAGTGGTGGAGATGTGTATCCTTGCCAAACTTATAATAGAATACTCGTCACGACCGAGCAATTGCGCGAATTAGTTATATGTTACCACATAGATTAGTTGAGTGATTTGAGTGTTTTCATCCTCCTATTTCGTGAGGTGTTTGGTTGTGTACTTGTAAATGATCAAATAAATGCTTAACGGAAAAATCCTTAGGGATACAATTTTATAAACTTCTAAAGGCTACTTGAGGAAAAGTAGGATTCAAGTGGGGGGATATTTGATGACATCAAATAACGTCACTTTTATAGCATCATTTATCCCATGTAAATTACCCATTTTATATAATTATTTCAAGAATTGTTACTTAATCGTTTATATTTGAGAATTGTAGTAATTACGGAGTACTTTGTGAAGATTAGCTAAAAGGCACGCATTCTGGAGCTTAAACAAAGAAATATGAAAAAACTGACTCTGACATCCTATACGTCGTATCTATCAAGGAAGATACGGTGTATTTATGCCTGCACTTTACAAGAAACCACGAAGAACAAAGTCCAATACCCCGTATCCGAGAGACATCTATACGCCATATTCAGGATAAAGAAATGAAATATTCTGAAAGATATCAAACGTGGTCCTTACTTCAAGAAACCCCCGATACGCCGTATCCAACTCTCTTGATACGCCGTATCGACCAAATTCCAGACAATATAAATAGAAAACCTAAAAACGGGTTTTTAGTGTGCTTGATCATATTTTTGATACCTTAACCACAAAAGTCGATATTCAGAAGACTAGAAGAGCAGTAGAGGTTAAGAAAAGCTATTAATTCCATAGGAAACACCTTGTAATCTCCTATACTCTAGTAATCGTTTGATTTATGGTATCATTCGTTTAACTCGGTTAGTTTACCTTGGTTGAATTATTACTCTTGTATTGATCACAATGATTAAGGGCTAATACCCTTGGGTATTAGCCATGGTTATGAAGATTTAAATGTTTGGTTTGTTTATATTGATTGCTTAATTTATCGTTGATTGCTTGTTTATGTTTATCAATTTATACTTGTTTACGTGCTTAAGTATGTGACTCATCATTCAACTAGATCTAGGATTGCAAAATATCTCGCTAGCTAGATGTCGGGATGACTCTCCATATCCACAATTTATATATCTAGAATCATAGGATCACAAATATTGACCTATCTTTGCCTTTAGATTAGTGAGCTTAGTTGGACCGGCAGGTGACCCTTGGGATCAACGAGTACGTTCTTAACCAATTGTTAAAGACTCGGACAGTAGACTACTAGTATATAAAGAGCCGTTAAGCAGTAAGTGGGTAAAGTCCCAATAGGCTAGGGTTTAACAAGATCACCATTGCTTTAATCCCTAAGATAGATTATGATCAGCAAAAAGGATGCTTTATGCGGATGCGTTTAATTATGACATAATTCTATGTGTCTAGGTTTTAGGAAGAAGTAACGCCTAAATCTTGGAATGATATGCCGCCTCGGGATAAGCACTCATTGCACTAAATAAACAAACCAACGTTTTAATTGGATTAATCATGGTTAATACAGTTTTCTTATAATGGGCTAGACCACTTTTCTATCTTTTGTCTGTCTGCTTGCGTGTGTTATTATGTATTAAATTGATCTAAGTTACCACAAAACCCGTGCCAGTCTCTCAGGCTGAAAACCCTCCGTATCCGTCAGAACTAGGATTAACGTAGGTGTAGCATAGGTTTAACATAGAATAGAATTAACATAGTTTAAATTAACTTAGTGAACCAAAATATTGATAGAATAAAAGGTTTTGTTCTCGCTCTTAGTGATCGACACCCTACTTACCGCGAAACTTCATCTGATCGGGTACACTGCCCGTTAAAATGTTGTTTTTGGTAAAGTCGGCAAAATATAAATTTAAAACTTGAAACTCTAAAATAACAACCTCACTATAACATATCACTTGGATTCATGCTTCAAAATAAAAGTGGGAGATGGGATTCGGTTTAAATTCTAGGAAGATAGTTTATATTGGGATAGAGAATTTAAATACTTGTTTCTTAGATTATACGTTGTTGATACTGTTAAAGATTGCAAAGTGATCCATAGATTCAACCTTTAAAGTGGGCTAGTAACTCGTTCTTGGGCTTGAATACGTGTAATTAGAGATGGGGCAGAATTATCACAAGCTCACGGCTTAATAACCTTTTGAGTTTTTTCTGTAATTTTAACCCTTCATATACACCTGTGTGTGGGCATGTACAATTAACTCATCTAAAATATACCATTCATCCCTTAGAAAGCTAATCGATCATTACACCTTGGCTTTGGTCAATGAAACAATCAGGTGGAATAACTGTGTCTCTGTTGAAGTAAATTTCTGCTCTTGACATATCATTAATGACTGCCTTCCTACACGTTGCAATCTCAAAATTCACAGAATAAATCTTGACTAAACAACATGCCCAGTTTGTGACTTCATCGTGTGACATAGAACGAAAGCGTGTATAACAAAACCCTAGCATGGCTTAACAAATCACAAAGGATTTAAAGACTAAAATCAAGAATTTTATTGATAATTGAGTGCCTAAACATTAAAACCAAGCCCTATATATATAGGGAAAAAAGTTGAATAAAAAGAAACCTAATCAAAGTAAATACAAACTAAATAAGAAAAAGAAGGCTTTGGAATCGTCGCCTCTACACCATATTGGAGGGATTCCTTCTATGACATAGATGAGCTAAGAAAACACCCAAAAATACTTCATAGCTTCTATGACATACACGAGGAATTCTTCCTACGCCGTAGAGAAACCAAAGTTACGTTTTCACTCTTTGAGCCTTCATGTTATACTCCAGTTGCTCCATATGGAAGCGTGAATAACAAAACCCTAATATGGGTTAACAAATCACAAAGGATTTAAAGACTAAAAGTCTAAGAAGTTTATTGATAATTGAGTGTGTATACATTAAAGCAAAGCCTTATATTTATAGGAAGGTAAAACTTGCAGAAAAAGAAACCTAATCAAAGTAAAATACAAACTAAATAATAAAAAGAAGGTTTTGTAATCGTCGCCTCTACGCCGTATTAGAGGGATTCCTTCTACGACATAGACAAGCTATGAAAACACCCCAAAACACTTCGTAACTTCTACGGAGTAAACGAGGAATTATTCCTACGCCGTAAAGAAACCGAATCCTATGTTTTTATGCGTATTTTCTTTTAATTAATTTACCAAGTTTTAAATTTATAAAACTTATTCACCTATGGTCTACAAACGCACTAACGGGCAGAGAACCCGGTCGTGTATAGTGTAGGATTGGTAAATCCAATATCGTCCCAAGAGCTAAGTGTTTAGTTTATTAATTTGAATTGTGAAAGCTAGTTTGATTAGAATAATGCAAGTAAAATAAGTACGAAAATAAAATTAAATATTAAATCAAGGGAGAAAAGCGTACTAGCCTAACAATGACTCTATTAATGTAGAGATGTTGTTTCCTAGTGCAATGTCTAATTCTCGTTTATTATGGTGGTTCTAATATCGCCAGGTTTGAGTTGTAATCTCAATCACGTTGTTCACAGAAATCGGGCATCTAAGTTGTAGTCATTAAACTCCCAACTATTCTAAAGACCTGTCTAAGTGTCAAAAATTCCACTACTCGACACTAAACCCTCCTAAAAGGATTTCTCGTGCTTTATAAGTGCCTAATCTAAAGAAGGCGGTAGAATGTGCAATCCCTACACTTGAATTAAATACTAACCTAATTATAGTAACCCAATAAACTACCTTTTAACTCCTTACGCCTAGTCAATATGTTAATACAAATAAACCGGTAAAAATGTTTATTTCTATTTTGACGATCTTGCTATGTTTTGTCAATAACAAAACATAAAATCACTTTTGTGTAAACTACCTAAATCACCCATATTATACCAAAACACTTTTACAACTTTTCTTTTTTTAGTAACTTAGATTTATAATTCACATTACTTATAAATAAAACTTTAAAAGGTTTGACATCATAATGACATCATCACCCCAGCATATCTTAGGGTAATCTATCAAAATTACATATAATCTTTCAAGATTTTAGAAATCAAAATTTGGATTTGGTTACTGTTGGCCGGATTCATTTAGTTACATTGGCCGGTTGCCTTCTGCAAAGGAACCGGCAAAACCGGGTTACATTGCAGATATTAGCCTATAAATACCAAGCCATTTCTCATGTTTTACTTACCCATTTCCAATTCTAAACTCTCTGATCTACTGATCATTCTTACCTCTTTAATTCTTGTTTAGTTTGCTTTAGCATTTGTAGGTAATTCTCTTCAAAGAAGAAATTGCCAAACACCCCTTTGAGACGATCAAGTTCCAAGTACCTTGTTTCGTATCTCCATTGCATCATCAAGATCACATTTTTGATTCTTGTACAGCATATAGTAGTTGTAGTTGTATTCATCATCTTTGTAAATCAAGTGTAGTGATATTGATGTGATTCTACCTTGTGAAGAATCTGGTATTTAGCTTTGTACCGTTAAAAGGTGTAAGCAACGTTGTGTGGCTTCTCCGTCGGTTGAAAGGAGATTGGTGACTAGTGTTTACTAACTCTCTAGTAGGTGACTCAGGGAGTGGAGTAGGGCAAGAAAGGTGTCCTTGTAGCCGAACCACTATAAACGCTTGTGTCTTGGTTCTATCTCTCTAACTCTTTACTTACTTGCATTTCATATATAGCTAGATTATTAACCAAACATCAATATTGTCAAACTTCACATAAGGTTTTAACAAAGCAAAATTTTAAATGGTAAAACTATTCACCCCCCTCACTTTCTAGTTGTCCACAATTGGTATCAAGAGCGAGGTTACTACAGTTTTTAAAATATATTGTATCTTAAATCTTTAAAACGATAATAAATTCGGAAAACTACAAAGAAGGTCAGTCTATGCAACGACCACCTCTCTTTGAGGCAAATTGCTTTATATATTGGAAAACCCTTTTGAAACCTATGTGAAGTCTAAAGATATTGATCTTTAGCACATTATAGTTTATGGCAACTATAAACCTACCATTAAAAACAAAGATGGTAAGGATGAAATCATTCCTTATGAGAAATTTGAAGAAAGCCATAAGAAAATGATTTCCGAAAATGATGAAGCAAAAATGGTCTTATACAATGCTTTACCTAAAAAGGAATATGAAAGAATTTTCATGTGTAATACGGTTAAAGATGTTTGGAACTCACTAATAATCACTCATCAAGGTAATAAGCAAGTTAAAGATAACAAAATAGACTTGTTTGTTCAAAAATATGAAGAATTTGTTATTTCCGATGATGAAACTATTTTGTACCTTTGCTAGATTTAATACTATTATTACATCTTTAAAAGCACTTGATGAATCTTTTTCAAGTCGTAATCATGTTAGGAAATTTCTAAGGGCACTTCCCACCAAGTGGCGTCCAAAGGTAACGATAATAAAAGAATCCAAGGACATATCAACAATACCTCCAGATGAGCTCATCGAAAATCTAAAAGTCTATGAGGTAGTGCTTGAAAAGGACTCAGAAATCTCCAAAAGCAAGAAAGAAAAATACAAGTCACTTGCACTCAAAGCAAGAAAAGTTTCAAGTGATGAAGATGTGTCTTGCTCGGAGAGTGACGATGAAGAGTATGCCATGGCCGTAAGAGATTTCAAAAAATTCTTTAGAAGAAGAGGAAAGTTTGTCCGCCAACCTCATGACGACAAAAAGAACTTCTGGAAGATAAAGGAAGACAAAAAGGAGAAAGAAGATCGTAGGTGCTTCAAGTGCGGTGATCCAAATCATTTCATAAGTGATTGTCCCAAACACTCCTACAACGATCAAAAGGCATTCGTTGTTGGGTGTTGGAGCGATAGTAAAGAAGACTCCAAGAAGGAGGAAATTTGTCTCATGGCACTTGACAACAATGAGGTACTCTCCGACACTCCTTACTATAGTAGTCCATCTTTAGATAGTGAATCATTACAAAATGAGTATAACAGTTATGCAAAATTAGTCTTAGGATAATCAACAAAAAAAACATCTAAAGGCTAAAAAAATTGTTAAAAAATGAAGCTTGTGACCTTAGAAAAAGGGTAGAACAACTAGAAAGAAACAAATAAACTTGTCTCAAATGTGAATCATGTGATAACCTTCAATCTAAAGTTAGATCTCTATCATTAAAACTTGTTAGTTTCAAAAGTAGAAGTTACTTCCTGCAAGAAATGATTGATAACCAAAGATCACTAAAAGACAAACATGGGATGGGATTCACAGAAGACATAGATTCTACTAGCAAAATAAAAACGGAAAAATTGGGTCTTAAAGACGTAGGAACATCTACTGTAGAACCGACAGTGCCAGTTCCCTCTGCAAGAGAACCGGCCAGTTCAAACGAAAGGAACCGGCCCTCTTCAAGGAAATATGAAATTTTGGAAACCAAGGTATTAAAAAGAAATAGTTCCGTAGAAATAACTAGGAAACCTTCATCAAACACTCCTGTAAGGAATGTAAAACAAACGCCAATCCTAAAGTTTAGTCAAGGACTTGGAAAAAGTAAAATCCAAACACCTCCTAAAACACCCCATAGGAGAATCAACACATTATATCCAAAAAGCGATTACCATCAAGTTGGTTACTCGACACAACAAGACTATTAGTTTCAACCCCCTAACTTTGGTACACGGGGATCATGTCCTCCATACTCATACATGAACCAAGCAAATGACATGTATAACACTAACGGACCCATGAGATATTGGGGACCAAATGCTTGAGTTACTTTGTGATTTTAGGTACGTCTAAAAGTAAAGTTAGAACCGGAAGAGTGGATCAAATATGAGCAATGCTCAAAAACAAAGATGGGGGAACAAAGCTTCCTTTTCAACCTATAAGGCTATAGACTGAGGTAACGTAGTGTTTGGTAGTAACACTAAAATCAAGATCATTGGAAAAGGTACTGATTCGTTCTGAAAGACTAGTCGAGTATTATAATATAAGTAATCACGATGAAGGAAACGCGATATAATACTTGAGGAAAAATAAAGTTATCCATCGGCATGTCCGTGTCCAACGAGAGATGAATTTGAAAATTACGTTTATGTTCCTTGTTTGATGCTTGAATGTCTTTTAATTTTGGTTTTGGTTTTTAATACTAATTTGATAATAATAAGCTATAATAATGCTAAGATATAACTAAAAAGGATATGCTTGTCAAGTGAGGCAAAAGATTCATTAAATGTGAAAGAAAGAGATAATAAAGAATTAGTACCCGTTTAAAAAACTGTTTTCTCACAACGTTGGTTTATATTGAAAACAATCATTTATTTTGGTACAAATTACTTTAAATGATGACGAATCAATACCCGTAAAAACATTATTTTCTCACGCCATAAGAGATTTCAAAAAATTCTTTAGAAGAAGAGGAAAGTTTGTCCGCCAACCTCATGACGACAAAAAGAACTTCCAGAAGATTATGGAAGACAAAAAGGAGAAAGAAGATCGTAGGTGCTTCAAGTGCGATGATCCAAATCACTTCATAAGTGACTATCCCAAACACTCCTACAATGATCAAAAGGCATTCGTTGTTAGGTGTTGGAGCGATAGTGAAGAAGACTTCAAGAAGGAAGAAAATTTTCTCATGGCACTTGACAACAATGAGGTACTCTACGACACTCTCTACTATAGTAGCTCATCTCTAGATAATGAATCATTACAAAACGAGTATGATAAACTATGCAAAATTAGTCTTAGGTTAATCAACAAAAATAGACACCTAAAAACTAAGAATGAATTGTTGAAAAATAAAGCTTGTGACCATAGAAAAAGAGTAAAACAACTAGAAAGAAACAAAGAAACTTATGAATCTTATGTTAACCTTGAATCTAAAGTCAGCTTACTATCACTAAAACTAACGAGTTTCGAAAATAGTAGCATCTTTTTGCAAGAAATGCTTGAAAAACAAAAAACACAAAAAGATAAGCATAGGATTAGATTCACAGAAGACATAGCCTTTACTAGCAACACTAAAACCAAAACATTGGGTCCTGTAGACAAAAATTCATCTATTGTAAAACCAGCTTCGTTGGTTCCCTCTACAAGAGAACCGGCTAGTTCAACCGAACAGAACCGGCTCTCTGCAGAGAAATCTAAAATTTTGGAAACTAACATATTAAAAAGAAATAGTTCCGTTCAAATAACTAGGAAACCATCATCAAACATTCTTGTAAGGAATGTAAAACAAACGCCAGTCCTAAAGCTTAGTCAAGGACTTGGAAAAAGTAAAATCCAAACACCTCCTAAAACACCCCATAGGAGAACCAACACACTATATCCGAAAAGTGACTACCATCAAGTTGGTTGGGATTATTTACAACAAGGCTATCAGTTTCAACCCCATAATTTTGGTCTATGGGGATCATGTCCTCCATACCCATACATGAATCAACCAAATGGCATGTATAACGCTAACGAACCCATGAGATATTGGGGACCAAATGCTTGAGTTACTTTGTGATTCTAGGTACGTCTAAAAGTAAAGTTAGAACCGAACAAGTGGATCAAAGATAGCGGATGCTCAAGACATATGACGGGGAACAAAGATCTATTTTCAACCTATAAGGCCATAGACGGAGGTAACGTAGTGTTTGGTAGTAACGCTAAAAGCAAGATCTTTAGAAAAGGTACAATCACTCACAACTCTCTTACTATTCATGATGTTAGCCACGTAGAAAATCTTAGCTTTAATTTACGTAGTATAGGACAAATATATGATAAAAATGCAAAGTACTATTTAGTGGCATCGGTAGTGAAATTCTTAAAGACGGCATTACCATAGGAAGAAGGATTAGGAAAAACGGTCTTTAACTCACCTAAAGATAGTCTTTATCCAACCTCGATAGATGATGCTTCGACCTTATGGCATCGAAGATTGGGTCACACCAATATTCGACTTATTCAGTTGCTATCATCTAAAGAGCTTGTTAGAAACTTGCCTAAACTAAAATTTAAAAGTCATTTTTGTGACGCCTGCAACATTGGAAAACAAGTACACGCAAGTCATAAGGCTAAGAACATGGTTTGGACAACTAAGTGTCTAGAACTTTTACATATGGATTTGTTTGGTCCATCGGCCGTTCAAAGTTACGGAGGAAACTTCTACACTTTGGTAATTGTCGATGACTACTCAAGATACACTTGGGCAAGATTCTTAAAACACAAAACTGAAGCTTTTGACCACTTTGAAATTTTGAGTAAAAAGATCCAAGTTAAAAAAGGTTGTCCCATTATTTCAATCTGCACGGATCATGGTCGGGAATTTGATAATGAAGTAAAATTTGAAGCATTTTGTGATGCTAATGGTATCACTCACAACTTTTCAGCTCCTCGTACTCAACAATCAAATAGGGTAGTTGAACGTAAAAACCGTACTTTACAAGAAATGAGTAAAACCATGCTTAATGAACAATCAATCCCTCAAAAGTTTTGGTGTAATGCTGCGACACCTCCACCTATATCTTAAATAGGATCTTAATTAGACCTTTCCTCGGAAAAACTTGATGCTTTATTTTTTTTTAAATAATATTTGCCAAGTTTTAAATTTATAAAACTTATCTACCGATTCACGTACTAACAGGCAGAGAACTCGGTCATATATAGTGCAGGTAATGGTAAATCCGAGGTCGTTCCCAAGAGCTAAGTGTAAATAGTTTCAATTTGATTGTGTCAC
>BQNB010120878.1:0-13306 GCA_026074375.1 Tanacetum coccineum | reverse complement strand
CAACTCCAAACTAATCCTATCTCAACATCAACAAGACTTAAAATATACAAACAATGATCTCAGATTCGTATTTAGGCTTTATAACCCTAAATCTTTTTAAGATTTAACACCATTCCATCATTGATCTATGAGAAACACAAGTTCTCTTTTGTTATCTAAAAATATAGATTGACTTATAACAATTGGGTAATAATCAATCTTGGTTTCAATTTGGTAAACAAGAAAATGATTAACATATAACCTACCTGAGACCTCTTTTATCCAGATCTTGTTGTTGTGACTTGTTCTTCGAGCTGTTAGTGCTAACCTTAGTTCGTATAAGGCATATGACATGTTAGTGCTAACCTTAGTTCGTATAAGGCATATGACATGTTGTGTGTTGAGAAGATATAAGGTTGGAAGAGGTGTGGATGTGTGACTTCTTATCAAGAGATGGATGAGATGGAAGCAAATCTATTTTGTTGGAGAGATAAGAGTGAGTTGGGAAGGTTGACTGCGTATGATTTGTATTAGGGTAAGAATGAGATAAATTAGGGTATTGAGGTATTAATATCCTCAACATTTGGGCTCAGTATCAAAAAGTGTACACAAATATGAAATTGGGCTGTAACAATTACATGGTTAACATCATCCAAATTCTAAGTTATTGCTGGACTGAGGTGTTTACTATTTTTAATGGGCCAAGTATTTAGATTGATACCACAAAAATTATATGGTGTTGAATCGTGATTGCTTAAATGTTTACCAATTATGAAAATAACTTAGGTTGTTGGCTGAAATTTTCGTATTATATTTGGTTTATGGATTGATGATTGAGGATATAAGGACAAAGTGACAATTTTTCAGGACGAGATCGAGAAATTTTTTATAAAGAATCATGAAACGTATATTGTAATGGCTAGATTTGGAATTAATTTTTTTTAGTGACTACAAAGTTAATTGGGTATCACTTATTTGATATCAAAGTTGACTTTCACGAAGGCGTGTACTTATTTTATCTTGAACTCGGGATTTAGTCATTCATAGTTGGTTGGATGCATGGCTTTCAATGATAAATTGCTCGAGCTTAAGATTTTGTATGAAGACTTGGGTTATCTAGTTACCAGTTGTCGGGTTGAAGACCTGGTTAACTATCACTTAAAGGAGTTACGTTGTAGTGCTCAGTGTTACACACAGAAGACAATGTGGATAATCGCCAGCGGTGATGAAAGTCTCATACTTTGTTTGGTGGGAGAGATGTGTCCATCCAAGAATTAATTAACTTTGGTGTGGCAATTTATTTCTTCACTATCATAGAGAAAGAAAAGTGCATATCCGGAACTTAATTGACTTTGGTGCTACGATTTCAACTTCATGAAAGGGGTAAAGTGTGAACTTAGAGATTTGAGTGCTACAAATTATCTACACCATTCATCCAACATTAGTGAAAGCTTAAGAACGGGGAATTCTACTTCAGTTTCAAATTTGGTATATCAGGTTTACTTCATCGGTGGTAAATATACGGTGGGCTGTTGATCTTGTTTAATAAAGTTCTAGTTTCTTAACCAAAGGTTTATAGAAATTGGTGTATTAATTGGTTAACTTGGACTAAATATTTAAGATTAACAGGTTATTACATTAGTACATCAGGTTTATTCCTTTAGTGGTAACTTCAAATAGCCTACAAAATAGGTGGTAAAAAGATAGTCAGAGAGAGTTTCTGAGTAGAGATTTGATCAGCAGTTGATTCTCACAGGATAGATTTGAGCTAATTTATTCCTCACACAAGTATTCAAGTATATGTGTGTACAAGGTTTTGCTGATTCTGAGGTATCGAAATCTGTTAGGGGGAAGGAAGACACACCCTTGAGTCTTTGCTTTTCTTTTTCTTGAAAGCTTGAAAAAGTCATCTTTCTTAAAAATCTTTTATGTTAGGCCATACCGAGAAGACAAATGTTATAACCGCAGAGAAAATCAGCGCCTTAACTTGTGGCTTTTGGGTGCATTTCTTTAACCACATAGGGGAAGAGATATCTTGCGAAAGTTAGTATGCATTATTTGAATTTCCAGGGGGAGGTGTTGTGAGAATAATTATTCAAGCGTGAGAAGATACATTGTTGATCCTGTTAATAGTTTCCCCGAACAGTCAATCATTAAGCTTATTCTTAAAGTAGTAGTAATATTTGATGTGGTATCCTACTAATTCTAATGTGCACTTAATTATTCTAAGCTTATAAGAAAGCTTTGAAACTGCTTAAGAGAGGATTGCTAGTTTGGGGGGAAGCTTTAAAAGCTTTTAAACAAAGAATATATGGCATGAATTAGGGGGAAGCTAATTCAGAAGCTTCTCCTTAACCAAAAGTGTATGGGCTACTTAGTTCGTACCAATTACAATATTTCTCCTACAAGGTACTACAAAGATGATCCATGTTGGAGTGTAGACTTAAAGTCAAAGACTACAAAAGACATCATCAGCATTGGAAGCTTTGTGGAAGTTCTTGTTCTTAATCAATATGTACTTGTTAGGAAAATATTGTAAGTAATTACGTATATCGTCCCATGG
This sequence comes from Tanacetum coccineum, assembly GCA_026074375.1. Classification (NCBI taxonomy): domain Eukaryota; kingdom Viridiplantae; phylum Streptophyta; class Magnoliopsida; order Asterales; family Asteraceae; genus Tanacetum; species Tanacetum coccineum. The sequence goes on along the minus strand of BQNB010120878.1, from coordinate 10,764 downwards.
GGGAAGATTGTTAAAATTTCATTTTATGTGATGACATTTACGGAATTACCACAGTTTATCATAGTCTCATACGCAAGGACTAGAATAGGCAACTATGTATAGTTTAGAAGCGTATAAGCTATAAATACCCCTCCAAGGCTTCCATGGAGGGGTTGAGACTCTTGTATTATTTTCTTCTTCATCTTATTTTACACTTTACTTTCTCTTACTATACTCTCTCTACAATATGACAATCATGTAAATTAAGTCTCCCTGACCACTGAATCTATGATTCTTTAGTTCCTTCATATGTCGTACATCCGAGTAATCCGACATTGCTGCAACTACTCTGCAGTATCTCTCGCCTGACGTCGCACCTCTGCTAGTCCAGTCCTAGCAGTCTGCAACACCACTCGGGTGCTATCATCGCTCAACTCTGTTGCCCTAACCCTGGCACGCAACGACAAGTTCTCCCTCTCCAATGACACCACCCTTGACCTCAGGGTCTACAGCTCCTCTTCAGTCTCCTTAATCCTAGACAGAAGCATCTCTAATAGGCGCTCGTACATCTCTCCAATCGCCTCACTCTACTCATCTAATCTCTCCTCAACTGTTAGTCCCTGATGAACAGGTGGACTATCAGGCTCTGCTGTAGCCTCGATCGTAACATCCTAATACGATACGGCTGGTGAACCTCTAAACCACTTGTGAGGTGGCAACGAGTCAGCAGGTACAGATAGTGGTAGGGTACCTACATCTTTTATGAGATAGCTAACTGATACTGACAGGGTAGAGTAAGATGATACCAGGTGTCTCCTATGCGGTAATGGTCTCGTAGAGGTTCTGGATGGAACACGTGTAGAGATGGTTCAACAATTGACTTTAGCTGGGGGGGGGGGGGTCGGTGGTTTTTTGATTTGGCTCTCAGGGATATATTATGCATTAGGAGATCTACAATGTATTTCTCTGTGTGAGGTTAATGGATAATAGGAGTATAAAGATTTGGGTTAATATTAATTTGAAATGTTGTTGGAGGGTTAAAGGTAGGGGGGGAGTAGATGGTGAATGAGGGGTTTTGTATTGGGGTGGAGGGGGAGGGAAGTATAGATATTGTTGTGTATTAGTATAGAAGGGGTAGGTTGGGTTTATTCTGAAGGGTTATTTAAAAATTGATATTGAATGATGAGAGAGGGGTATGTTTATTGTGTAGGGTAGGTTTTGGATTTGGATTGGGGGTGTTTATAGTATGAAATGAATAAATAGGTTTGTTGTGAGGTTCTTAGTTAATGTATCTTTTTTGTTGTAGGATATAGTTTGGGTAGGGGTTGGGTGGGGTGTTGGTTTTGGTTAAGTTGATAAGTTTAAGAGGTTGATTGATGATTTGGAAAAGGGATATATAGGTTAATGATTATGTTAGGCATTTTTATATTGATTGAAAGATAGTTTAAGTTTGTTTAGTTGTAATTTGTTTTGGGGTGGGAAGATAATGGGTAGTTGTTATTAAACGGGTTCGAGTGATGTGGATTAAGGGTTTATTGTTTGGTGAATGTTATTTGGTGTTGATGTTATCTGTCGGTTGATGGGTAGTATTCTTATGGATAAATGGAATGTGTTTTGCGTTGCGAGAAATTATTTGGTAGTTAGTATAGTTTGAAAGTGATTGTGAGGGGATGATAATAATGGAGTAGTGTATGTATTTGAATTGGAGAGTAAGTAAGGGATTTTTTGCGGTCTTTATTATATGTGTATGCGTGGGAGGTGTGTGGGTTGGGGAGTTTGTGGAGGCTGGCGCAAGGACTAGAATAGGCAACTATGTATAGTTTAGAAGCGTATAAGCTATAAATACCCCTCCAAGGCTTCCATGGAGGGGTTGAGACTCTTGTATTATTTTCTTCTTCATCTTATTTTACACTTTACTTTCTCTTACTATACTCTCTTTACAATATGACAATCATGTAAATTGAGTCTCCCTGACCACTGAATCTATGATTCTTTAGTTCCTTCATATGTCGTACATCCGAGTAATCCGACATTGCTGAAACTACTCTGCAGTATCTCTCGCCTGACGTCGCACCTCTGCTAGTCCAGTCCTAGCAGTCTGCAACACCACTCGGGTGCTATCATCGCTCAACTCTGTTGCCCTAACCCTGGCACGCAACGACAAGTTCTCCCTCTCCAATGACACCACCCTTGACCTCAGGGTCTACAGCTCCTCTTCAGTCTCCTTAATCCTAGACAGAAGCATCTCTAATAGGTGCTCGTACATCTCTCCAATCGCCTCGCTCTACTCATCTAATCTCTCCTCAACTGTTAGTCCCTGATGAACAAGTGGACTATCAGGCTCTGCTGTAGCCTCAATCGTAACATCCTAATACGATACGGCTAGTGAACCTCTAAACCACTTGTGAGGTGGCAACGAGTCAGCAGGTACAGATGATAAAATCATTGGTGTTGATGCTTCTGTTGGTCAGGAAGTGGTAGGGTACCTACATCTTTTATGAGATAGCTAACTGATACTGACAGGGTTGAGTAAGATGATACCAGGTGTCTCCTATGCGGTAACGGTCCAAACGGTGTGGATGAAGTACCAGATGATGATGATGATGATGACGATGATGATACAAGGCGGGACCTCCTACGAGACGGTCCAAAACGCAGTACAGATGGTGCGGCTGATAAAGATACAGACAAGGATGCCAAATCCTGTGGTGAATGCGATGGGTACAGTGTGGATAGTGGTGTAGCACTCTATCAAGCAATGCTTGCTCTATAGCTAAATGGAAAAAGAGTTTAGGGATGAACAGTCAACTTGGTAGTGGCTCGAGTATCATGGAGAATGATAGGTGAAGCCGGTGTAGGCTCGTCAGATGATTTAGGTAAGGTAGGTGTACTATGAACTGGTGGTGGTGGTGCAATCTAGGCGGATAGAGGCTCAGGTACCTCGGGTGCGTCCTCAATGGGCTCAGACTCATCCTCCATAGGCTCAGACTTATTGTCTAATCTGGGATGGTAATCAAGTGATGCGGGTGCATGGATAGGGGAAGATGGTACATAGTCAGGAGAAGGCAGAGCCTCATATGGCTTAACCTCTATGTCAGACTCAACAACAAGGTCTAGTGTAGCAGTAGGCGAAGTAACTATAGCTATTACTGCCGCCTCTGAGGCGATCTCAAGTAAGACAACAGGTATAGCCATGACCTTGGTTTAAATATGCGCGCATCATTGCGCAAATTGCACGCATCATTGCATTACATTTAAAATTTTGCATCATGGTGCCTAACAAAGGCCATCCATTTGCTTTCGTTACACCGTAATTTACCGCATTTGCATAATTCTAGGAATGGTCACGATTATCGCAATCTAGAACTTAGGTAATTTTGTCAAAATTAAACCATATAAAAAAGACCCACATATTATAACGGGTCTTTAAATATAAAACTTGTCAAAATACTTCCAAAACAAACACTATAACGAAAATATAGTATCTTGCCTTTTGCTAAGTGTTTTATGTCAAACTTTGTTTTTGAAATATTTGTTTTACAAATGGATTAATGGCCTAATATCAATATGCAAGTAACTTATTTGGTAAGTTTATTCAATGCACTTGGTATTTGGTAGAATATACTATTTATAAATAATGTTCATATTTTTTCATATAAACGCATCGCGTCTAAATTGCGATCACATTTGCATCACGCATTGGCCTTAGGAACTTTAGCGCAATGGATCGCAAAACGCATTTTTAAACCAAGGCCATGACCTTTGCCTCTGTATCTGATAAGATGACTAGTAAAGGTGACAATCCGACACTCTCTCGAGCGGAGTCGGAAGGAATCAGAATAGTGGAGTGGACATAGCACTGTGACAGGAAAAAATGGTTTATATAAATAGCATTTATATAATCAAGTGCAAATTATGCGCAAGGCAAAAGCAACGCAAAATAAGTTCAAGGCAAAATGAACTTCAAGCAAACCATTCAAGGCAAAATGATCTCAATACAAACAAACTCAAGGCATAACAAACTTAATCAAAACAGTTTAAGGCAAATAATTCAAGTCAAGATGAACTCAAATCAAAACAACTCAAGTCAAATAACTCAATACAAAATGAAATCAATCCAAAATGAACTCACGTCTAGGCAACAGCAACACACGTATAGGCAACAAAGAAATCATATAGTGTCTAAGCATGCAAAGCGTTTTATGATGTTATATTGTAATGCATATGATGCGGTTATAGTCTAGGCCTAATATACAACCTAATTCTCTATAACCTTGGCTCTTGATACCACTCTGTCACACCCCTAAAACATGGCGCAGTAGAATAGGAAACATGAGGGAGTGATGTTCATAAAGTATCTCAAACATAAAGTACAAGAGAACGACCACTATATGAAGGTTTTAAAAGTATACATCGTTTATTTAATAAAAGATCAAGTTTTACATAGTTGAAATAATCAGAGTTAAACGGCATTAGATATCTCATAACATCTATGCTTTACGTTTTATAAAAGTTTCATGTAGAAAAGTTGTGAATGCATGCTGACTCTGAATGCTCTTTAAATAATCCTTACAAGTTAGGTACCTGAGATAAACATGCTAAAAGGTCAACAATAATGTTCATAAGTTCATAAGTTTAAGTAAAACGTTAAGTATGGACGCAAGTTTTAGTTAAGCGCGACTATGATAACACATACAATATATCACAAAAGGTATTACAGTAGTACTAAATTAAGACACTAAATCTAACAACATAATGCACCAAGTATGCCAAGTAAAGTATCTCCGTAGGTGTCTAGATTCACCCAAGTTTCGACATGGTATACGTCCGGATGATCGGGACCACCGATTCGGACGCGGATGCTAATCCCGATAGATCTATCTATAATACTCCCGCTAACAACCTGTACACATAATTAACAATTCATAACAATGGGAAAAGTGGGCTATCGGTACTTAGATTAAAGCGTAATCATTTAAAAGTAAAACGTCTAAAGTTAAACAGAAAACAATTCTTGTATCTCACCCCAAGTTGAATAAAAGTATTTGTAAAACAATAAAAAGTAGGGATATGAAACTCATCTTTTGCAGAAGGTAAAGCAGGAATAATCAACAAACTGAAGAATGAGTACGAATGTCCTAATGCGACCTAGTTAAAGTATAATATGCCTTAGATGTATGCGAACGATAGCTTAACGATGCGTATGCAATTTTCATAAAGTTCTCATCATCCAGACGTGTTTGCGTTTTAGTTAAATAAGTCAAAATGTAAACTCGTAAAAGTTATCCTGTTTTATTAAGTTTCGACGCTACAACAAAACTAATATTTTATTACGTTTTGAGGTTAAAAAACTACCATTTTTATTAATCTCATACTGTATTCATTTTCTAAGTAATTCTGTTTAGTTTATATTTCGCCTAAAACACGCCAAGTATCTTATCAAATTCTAGTTACCAAATTTTATGCGACATTAATTCATTACTATCATACTTTACATTACTAACTTTTATAATCATATCTCGCTTATTAATAATAGTTTTAGAATGTTTTGACGCACATAGAAAATATATAAATCATACTATAGTATTTGTTATTGATTTTATAGCTCGTTCAGACTCGAAAACGCCCAAAAACCTTATTTAAATTTCCAAACAGCTCATATTATTTTTATAAAATTCCTAGATTTTAGTCAGTTTTCACGAGAGCGTAACTCCTTCGTTATAAAGATTCACAGAATGGTCAAAAGCTACGTTTAAAGGAAAAATCTCAATCTACAAGTTTTCTTCTATAAGTTTTACCCGACTCGGACTCGAAATGGGTCAAAAACACAAAAACATAAACTGGACAAATTGTGTCGAAAACTGTTTTGAGCTGGAAAAATACTAGTTTTCGTCCGAACTTCATTTAGTCATAACTCACTCGTTTTAAGTCCGTTTTTAGGATTCTTTATATCCACGTGTTCGTATTTAAGTGTAGCAATATATTTTTAGACTCTTGACTTTTTAAAGTGTTTTTATCAACTCGTTTTACTTCTTACAAAATCTGAACAACAAGTACTTTCTATTAAAACAACTCTATATTTTTAGCTGCAAACAACACAACTTCAAGACTAAACTAAATCCCTTCCACCGATTGTTACCAATACTCAACAACTTCAAGTCTTCCTTATTCCTTCCACCGATTGTTACTATATCATCTTAAACCACTTTTAACACTCTTAATCGCACTATTAACCCAAAAGTACAACAATATTAAGAAAACTCAAAAACACAATATAAGTTGTACAACCTCTTTTTATTTGATAGTTTCTTTGTAAAAATGTTTGCACAAACACGAGTGATGGCGTTTTTGAAAGAACAAGAGATGATGTTCATGAATGAAAACTTATAGAAATATGTTATGAAAGAAAGAAAATGATATGGCTTACAAGGTGTGGAAAAGTGATGGATTTTAACCGGAATGAACTCAAATATAACCCGAAGAAGATCTTGAATAACCCAAAAACAATAACCAAGAATCACTAGTAACCAACCCACAATATTTGTGAACAATGGAAAACAAAACACAAACGTGTGTTTGTTTGGGTGTTGCGTCCAACCAAGAACAAGAAGGAAGAGAAGAGAGCAAATATTTTGTGTGCGTGGGTTTTTGTGATGAAATGAGAGAATGAATGAATGATATATATGTGTCGGTGAAAATTATATCTAGACTCTTCCCAACATGGGATTCTTTGCTTGTGGGGTTCAAACCAAAGGAAAGACAAAAATGGGAGAAATAAGGGTGAATGTTTTGTACAAATTTGAGACACATTAGCTAGAAAAATGAGATGGTGCTGGGTGTGTAGGGGCGGACGCCACAAGGACCAAAGGGGGACTAATTTGATCTAATTTTTGAATTCTCATTCAAGAAGGAACTAGGTATTTATGGTAGGATGCATACATGTGCAAGTAAAAATGGACTAGTTATAACTTACATAACCCGTAAAAATTTAAAACTCACGATGCCAAAAATAAAAATAAAATAGATTAAATATATGACCGTTAAGTTGAAACGTGTTAGTCTCAAAGAGACTTAATTAAAAGCCAAAACGCGTCAAATGATGTTTTTCAGTTATACGCGGGGTAACTTTCCGGTTTCACGTAAATTAATTCATACAACCGTAAAAGTAAAAATAGTATGAAAAATCACATAAATAGCAATCTGAAAAATGAAAATGAATTGCCAGTTGTCACAACTTTGAAATCTTGCGGTCTACTCTTACTATAAACTTAAACCTATGAACTCACCAACTTTATTTTGACATTTTTAAGCATGTTTATTTGAGATGTTAAACTTGGTATGTCGTATTTGATGTGCATTAGTTCTTCATTCATTCAAGACTACTTATTTCATGGATTTCTCTTGCATAACTTTATCCTCGTTGTATTTAAACTCTTTTATTTTAATGTAACAACGAGGTTATCTTTTAACGACTCATGTAGAGGTCCTTCCCTATTATCTTGTTCTTATGTATTATGAAGTAACGCCCCTGGTTACCTTTCTACTGGCACATATTTTGGGGGTGTTATAGATTGGTATCTAGAGCCAAGGTTATAGAGAACTGGGTTGCATAGTATACCTGGACTATAACCATTACATAAAAAAATTGCATCATACAAAATTTTTCATGTGCATCAACACTACATGCTTATATTGTCTATGCTTGCGTTTACATTACCTGGCGTACATTTTACACTTGCTTTATATAAAAGTTATTATATAAACCCTTGGTTGTCACAACACTATGTCTCGTTTTACTGTTTCATCTGAGTCCCTAGTTGAGAGTATCGTATCATCGCCTTTACCTGTTGTACTTCACTGATGACATCAAATAACAACTATTTTATAGCATCATTTATCCTATTTAATTAACCCATTTTGTATAATTATTGCAAAGAATTATTACTTAATCGTTTGTATTTAAAAATTGCAGTAATTATGGAGTACTTGGTGAAACTTGACTAAAAGGTACGCATTCTAGAACTTAAACGAAGATATTTTAAAGATTATTGTTCTGACAACCAATACGTCGTATCCATCAAGGAAGATACGGCGTATCTGTGTCTACACTCACCAAAGACCACAAAGGAAACAAGATCAATATGCCGTATCCAGAGAAGACCAATACATCTTATTGGAGATATTGAAGGTGAATATTCTGGAAGATATCAAACGTAGTCCCTACTCTAAGAAACCCCAATACGCCGTATCTAACACATTAGATACGTCGTATCGACACCGACTCCAGACCTTATAAATACAAAACTCAAAAACGAGTTTTAAGTGTGCTAAATCATATTCTCAATACCTAAACCACAAAAGTCGATTTTCAGAGGAGAAAAAGAGCAGAAGAGGTCTCGCAACGCATTCCAATCCATAGGAGACAACGTGTAATTTCTTATACTTTTGTAATAGTTTAGTTTTTGGTATCATTTGTTATCTCGGTTAGTTTACCTTAGCTAAGCCATTACTCTTGTATTAATTATGATGTTTGTTGGGAAATACAAGTCAGAAGGTCAAAGTACTGCTAAGTCAGAAGGTCAAAGTACTGCCTTTAATAAAGGAACTTTAAAGGATTATTAGTTAAACGGTTACATTAGTAATTATCATGTAACAGTTACATTAGTGATTAGTATTAATTAGTATTTGTGTCATACAAGAACTGTACACCTACTAGAGTTATCCTTACGTTTATAAAAGGATCTCTAGGAAGGCATTAAAAGAAAACAAGAAAAAGCATTAGTTAGAAGTATTAGAGATAAGTATTGTATTAGGGATCTGCAAACTTAGGCAGATTCAAGGTGTGATAATACAAATCGTTTGTAAAATCATTGTGTGTTCTTCTTGATACTGTTAACTAGTTTCCGCATAGTTGATAGTATTACATCAGTGTTTCATTGTTACTGACTTGGATTTATTCAAGGAAGTAACATCCTTTACAGGCTAAAGGCTTATTATACTAAGGTATATCGATCCTACAATGTTTGAAGGCTAATACCTTCGGGTATTAGCCATTATTATGAAGATCTGAATGTTTGGTTTTGTTTATATCTCGATTGCTTAATTTATCGTCGTATGCTTGTTTATTTTTATCAATTTATACTTGCTTATGTGCTTTAATATGCGACCTATCATTCAACTAGATCTAGTGATACAGACCAAGTAATCTAGATACCGGGATAGCTCTCTATATAGTAATTTATACATCTAGAATAATAGGATCACAAATATTGTCTTGCTAAATCCGTGCTAGGATACGCTTCTTGTTGGGAATAAAATGCTCCAAGGTGTTCGCACGGCTAGTTATGTTCATTCCCACTGCTAAAGTATTTTCCCACCGCTAGTGTTATGTATTCCCACTGCTAGAGAAAGGTTTCCACTGCTAAAGTTTTTCTACTGCTGTCTTAAGGATAAGGATTACTTAAAGTCAAATGCGTGTTATTGTTATATTTAGAATATATTTTGTGTATATCTCTTGTATTTAGGAGATACGGTTTAGGTCTTATCTTGTACAAGGCTCCTTGTGCTATAAAAGGAGTCCTTAGGTTAGAGTAGAGATATACATCTTCAATATACATTCTCTAATAGCTTTAAGGTTGTGTAAACCCTAGTACTGGTTGAGTACTCGTATTATTACATCAATAATATTAAAGCTTTTTGTGTAACTCACTGTTCTATTCATTTCACTGTTCCATTTATTTCATTGTTATTCTTCTTGATCATTAAAGGTTAGATTCCGCATAACCTTTGGTGAAACATCTTAACAAAGTTTCTCTCATTGTTAGTTTGGATTTATCCAAGGTGACAATAACCTTACAAGCTAAGGTATTAGATCCAAGTTTGGGAACAACAAGTGGTATCAGAGCTTGTTGAGAAACTTTGATCAAAGAAGTATAACACACTAATCTCATCACCAAATCACAAACAGAAATGGATCCATATAATCACTCAACTCCTACTTCTACAAAACTTCCAATTCTTGACACTGGAAAGTTTGAACAATGGAAGTTCAGAATCCAACAGTACCTACAACATGAACACTATGCTCTATGGGAAGTCATAGAGTTTGGTGACTCCTACAAAGCCCCTCCAGAAGAAACAGGCAAAGGTGTAACTGGTGAAGGTTCTGCAAAGAAGAAGGGAAGGACTGTGGCTATAACTGTTGAAGACATGCAGAAACGGAGAAATGATGTCAAGGCAAGAACTACTCTATTATTGGCTCTCCCTGATGAACATCAGTTGAGATTCAGCAAATATGATAATGCCAAAGAACTATGGGAAGCTATTTTGAAAACCTTTGGTGGAAATGAAGCCACCAAAAAGACAAAGAAGAATCAGTTGAAGCAGCAATATGGTAACTTTAAGGCTGAAGGATCAGAGACACTTGAACAAACCTTCAATAGGTTGCAGGCTATTGTAAGTCATCTTGAGTTCATGGATGTCCCAATTGAACAAGATGACTTAAACCCAAAGTTTTTGTCATGTCTTGCACCAGAATGGCTAGTATACACCATAGTTTGAAGAAATAGAGATGATCTAAACACAATGAGTCTGGATGATGTGTATAATCATCTCAAAGTCTATGAACCTAAGGTTCAAAAGAGTGTAGGGTCAAACTCACAAAACATGGCTTTCATTTCTTCATTAAACACCAACAGTGGTAAAAGTGAAGTTTCCACTGTTTAAGGAGTTTCCACTTCTGGTGCTCAAACCGCCAGTGTTTAAGTTTCCACTGCTAGCACTGAT
>BQNB010120877.1:1059-20556 GCA_026074375.1 Tanacetum coccineum | reverse complement strand
GTATGTCTTGGTGCTTATGGTTGGGCTTACCAAATATGAAATATGGGTTGTGAATTATTAATGATGGACCTGGGCCTAGACAGAATTCTATATTTTTGGAATGGGCTACGCATGTTGTTATGATTTATGATTGGGTTGTTTATTAGTGCTGCCAAGGTATATGAGTTAATACTGCTCGTATTTACATTAGTGCTGCTCGTATACCATTGATGTTGTCAGTAATAAGAAGAACAATCGTAAATAGGTTACTACTGCTAGTTTTGAGTATTACTACTGCCAGGGTAATTGGAGTGAGTTTATACTGCTAGCTTCCTCTGATGTTGGACAATAGAGGCATTTGGATCTCGGATAGAACTATTGTTCACAATATTTTATTCTTAATTATTTATGGCTCGTTTTATATTTATTGAAGAGGTGATTACGAAGACAATTGAATATTGCTTATTTGATGTTGTAGTTGAGTTTCATAGATGCGTGTTCTTATTATATCTTAAACGGCTTACAACGTTTGAAGATAACTTGTTCGTGCTTATATGATGTTGACGAAGACTTGCAAAATCTAGGAATGTGTGATTTTTCTTATGATGCTTAATGCTCACATTCGCTGTCACTTGAAGGAGTTACGTTATTGTGCTCAGTGTCTCATTTTATAGAATGAATGAGGATTTTTTTTCAAGAGGTTGCGGTCTACTTATACTTTTCCCTGTAGTATGAGTTTGACGTCACGTGGATACTGCAAGACATAAGACCCAAGTTTGGGAGATTCTACTTCTTCATCAAATTCGTTATACTCAGTTTTCTTCATCAATGATCACTACATAGAGCCTACAGAGTTCGAGATTCAAGAGATGGTAAATATATTGGTTTTAGGGGAAGCTTATTGATTAAATGTTTGACCATCTACATGCACCACTTGAGGGGAAGTGTTTACAAGTTGCATATCTATAAGAAGACCCCTATTAGATGATTACAAAAAGGGGAAGAAGACTACAAGAGATATGGTTTGCAGCTTATTATGTGTGGTGGCGTGTTCAAGAAGATTTTAAGTCAAGGGGAAGCATTGAAGATTGTTTCATACATGAATATTGTTTTGTAATATCAAATAGGGGAAAATTGTTGGGATTTGAGATTTGATGATTACAAAACTAAATATGCAAAATTGAAGAAAGATGAAACAACAAGGACTTATTGTGATAAATTAAGTTAGCTTTATATGCAAGCTAGGTTTTCTTGTAAACCCTTTATATAAAGGGTATTAGAGGCGTCTGTTTTACATATCCGTCATAGTTAGATCTCTCCAATAAGAGTCTAATAGTTAGTTAGTTTATGTATTAGTTAGTTTAGCCACAAGGATCATTTGATCTTAGGGAAGTAGATTAATAATAGTAAAACCTTGTTTGATAACTTATTGTTCCTTATTATTCCGCTGCGTATATAAGTTATCTGTAAAACCAATTCTAGATGGGCTAAACGATTCTCAACATGTGGTATCAGAGCCTGGTGGCTCTTGATCTAGGATATACAAGGTTTTTATTCGTGTATATATTTTTGATTTTTCTACTTATAATATATTCGGTGAAACTAGGGTTTTCACAAACCCTAATTTAATTCAAGCAAAAAGTGTGATTATTCGGCTACAGATTTCAAGTTCTTCATATTTAGGGTTTTATACTCTAAACCCTAATTTATAAGCAGGTTTTTAATAGAACTAATAAAAACTCTAAAGTTGTAATTTCTGCTGTGTGATTCTCTTTTGACAAGCCCTGAAGAACATTCGTTATTCGTCATCTAATAACATGATGTATCTGCTTATTACAAACTTAAGTTTCTGATTGTCAAGATTGAAGGCAGTTTCATGATTTGTTTGATCCTCATTGTATTAACAATCATCAGAGAAGTAGGGTTTTAATAAGTACTGATACTGTAGTGATGGCAATTAGGGTTCATTCATCATCAACAGGTCGTGCCCAAGATTTGGCAATCACCTGTGATCAAGTTTGGATCTGCTGGTTCATCAAGGTCTCAATTTGAAGGTCTCCATGGTTTGTGACATAGATAAGAGCAGCAGGTCAATAGCAGGTCAACAATAGGTTTTCAAAGACAGACGGTTGGTGATGGTTGTTGAAAAGTGCTGGTTCAAATCAATCTAGGTGTAAATTTATGCACTTGCCTTATTAATCGTTTTTGGATAAGGAATGATTGTTGTGATACAACAGGTTATGAATAAATTTATGCACTTACCTTATTGATCTGAGAAGTCAAAGGTATGTTAATACTGCTGTTTTAATGTTTAATGCTGCTGCTTGATGGTTAATACTGTTTGCTTGTGCTGTTTGAATACAAGGAATGATATTACAAAGTAAGTGCTGCTAGCATTGGTTTGATTGAAAGTTAATACTGCTCATTGTTTGTTTGTACTGCTGGATTCTACTACATGTTTAAGATTACTACTATTTGGAATCGAATTCAGGTTAGTACTGCTTGGGTTGAAAATAATGAGAGCAATGTTAAGTTAAAACTGTTAGTTTGTTAAAATAGTTTCAACTGCTAGTTAGTACTGCTCGTCAAATTGTACTGCTAGTGTTGTCCGAGAAAGAAGTTTACACTGTTAGTGTTGTCAGAGAAAGAAGTTTATACTGTTAGTGTTATTCGATATCGGATAACACACGAAGATTTATTCTCAGTTACTTATAAGATCTCGGGCAGAGGTATTTTGGTTTTGGATTTGTTACACACACAGGTTCAAGAGGTATTTGAGACAGATTTAAATGTTCTTAAAGGTTTAAAAGGCTTATATTTGGATTTATTGGATTAATTGGTTATGAAGAAGATTGTTTATAACTTATTTGACGATGAAGTAGAGTTTTTCGGATGCGTGTTCTTATCATATCTTAAAGTGGGTGTTACACTTTGAAGATAACTTGTTCGTGCTTAGAAACGGTGTGACAAAGACTTGATAAAATCTAGCAAAGGTGTGTGATTTTTCTTATGGTGCTCAATGCTCACATTTGCTATCACTTTGGTTATGTGTCTTATAGAAGATGAGGATAATTGTCAAGAGATTACGGTCTCCTTATACATTGGTTTTGGGTATACGTTCAGAGTCACGTGGATAGTACAAGATATAAGACACAAGTTAAGCTTTTACAATAATCCCAAAATAAGCTAAACTATTCCACTCCTACTCCAAAAACTACACTACCTATTTTATGTGAAAATAAACCTAAATCTAACACCAAGAAATGAATTGCTTGAGTGGTTTTTATAAGGCCTCAAGCCCAATGGCAAACTTGTAATTAAGTGTGGAGGAAATTTCCACGAAATTCATTGAACCGCCAATGATTGGATCTGAGCTCACTACCGAGTGTCTGCCATCGAAATATTCCATAGATCCACCAATGAGAAAGCCCCACGTGGCATTCTAGAAGCAATCATCTGTTGGTTTAGGGTTCCCCGAGCCAACAACTGAGCCTCTTCCGAGGCACCTCTCGAATGAGCCAACAAACCCGATACTCTCCCGAGCCTCTCGAGAAAACAACCGAGGCCACTACCTCGTATCGATCGTGTGTTCCTCGTACCGAAACCTGAAAATCTGGACACCCAATCATTAGAGTTGCAAACATGTCACCACATGAGTGGTTGCCACACCGTAGCATGCCAATTGTCGCGCGCCCGTCACGGTGCCACCGCCCCGGACAGCGGTCAACGGCGATAGGCGGTCTCAATGGTGGCCAGAGACGGTCAACGGTGGGGAACCACCGCCGGGAACCATCGCCGGAATAGTTATCTGGCTGAGTGCTCACAGCAGGGTCTGGGGTCGGGTCATGGACAGGTCGGGATGCCACGTGGACCCACTAGAGAGTGCCTCGTGGCATGAGCAATTAATACCCTCACCCGACTCGAACTCATTCCTCTAGGTTATGAACCTTAGGCATCGCAAAGAGACCAACTGAGCTAGGAAGTAATCTCCTTATATTCTATATATATATATATATTATCATATATAAGAAATTATTTACTTAACCCTTATTTAATTTGGACTAGGTCATTTTAATAAGAAAGGTTTAAAATGGGCTCGTAGGGTACAAATAAGAAAGGTTCACAGGGCAAGTAAGGTACCGATAGACTCTTAATTTTGTGCTCTTTCTAATAGAGTGATCGAGAGTTCGTTAGAATCTCGATAAACGTGAAAACGTCGTCAAATGTCATCCAAAATTTACCGTTTTTGCTTTGTTTCAATTCTTATGTACCTATAAGGACATAAAAACACAAAACAAACAAATTTGCTTATATAACATTAAGCATTTTCTAGTGTTATTTAGCTCCAATTCTATAGTGATTTCCGGGGAATAAAATGATGTGTGTTTAAGCCCAATCATTAGGCATTAGAAAACTAGTGATATCCGTACCTTCGGATAGACGTCTAGTGAAACGTGATCTAAATTAAGTGAAACCTCACGTTTGGTAAGATAACTAGAATAATTATTTAATGCGTGTGGTGTACTATTGGAAGGTGAGAGCGTCTGACAGGTAGCGCCCTTCTAGGTTATCACGTAGAGTGCGTTTCTGGCCAACTCGCCGTTGAATTAGAGAAATACTTCACATTACACTAACAAGGGTGTGACAACGTAATAGATTAGATAGAGTAACTTTGAAGTGGTGCATGATTAAGTGAACACGTTTGTTTACCTATACGAGTCCACACCAATTTTACTTTTTCTTCATAATTAAGAGTAGTTTAGATTAGTTAAAACCCCTTTCTCATATTAATTTGATTTTACTCGCTTTCATAAAAAACATAAAAATACAAAAATACTCTTCCTTCGACCTTTAGATCTTAGTGATATATAATTTAAACATACCTCACTACACTACAACGATTATGACTCTGCCTAGGAGGACTTACTCCAAAAAGTACATCATCATGGTGTCGATCTTTGGCTCCAAGTCTAAATCTTTTACGACCATGTCAATCAAGCAAGAGGCGAGTCTTAGACTGCCTCGACGTGGTATAAACTTCATGTCCAAAAAGTGTTAGAATCGTGTGGGAAATCATTGAGGGCATCGTCCTTTATGACAACGAAAGTTTAAATGACCCACATGATCTCGCCAAACAGGTCAAGGCAAGTCTAACGCTTGATGGAAGCTCAAATTGCTCCTAAACCATCCATTCAAGTGTACAAAATCGCTTCTTTATGTGAGATTTGTGGTGGTCCTCGCTACACTAAATATTGCATGAGGAATCCCGAGCAAGCTTTTGTCAATTATGCATCTTCGTGTATCGATGAAACGAGAGGTAAGTGGTTCACTTTCAAACCCGAGAAAAACATTTTTGGTGGATACATATAGTCAACTCTTGGAGAATCACCAACACTTTAGTGGGAGGAAACCTTAAAGTTCTTCAAAATACTTTTTTCAAAACCTAACATATCGTTTCAACCAACGATTCGTCCTCTAACTGTACCTTCTATAACAATCCTCAACCTTTTAACAATTAGTCAAATATCGAAGGATTTGTGTCCAATTTCATGGCATCTCAAGATGCTCGTTTGTCCAAGTTTGAAGCCGATTTCAAAGAACAACTAAGCGAGGTGACCAATAAGATTGACACTTTCTTGAAGGTTATCAAATGAACGCATGAAGGCGGTACTACATTGTGACTCCCGTTAATAACCCGAACTAAACATCAATTTTACCTCTTCATATTTGTCTGCTCGTTCTTACTCATAATTGGAAGATCCACAAAGCTCTTCGAATCTTTTCCAATCGGTCAATACTATCAAAACGTGTTTCAAATCAACAAATATTTTGCCAAAAGGCCAACAACAAAGCAAAACTGTTATGATCGACGAAAATGAAACACCAAAACCAAAAGAACCAAAAAATGATTTAGAAGATAAATTTAAGGATATGTATCTTAATCTACCGGTTCTTGAAGTTCTAGCTCATGCTCCTATATACAATGCTATTTTGGATAAATATGTTGGGAGTCTTGAGTTACGGAAAAATGGGTCCGTATACATTCATAGTGAAATACCAAAGAAAATTAAAGATCCTGGGTTATTCATCTTACCTTGTAGACTAGTGGACTCTAAGCCTTTTGATACCTTAGCCGATTTAGGGTCATGTGTGAATTTAATCCCATTGTCTCTTTACAAAAAAATTGATTTATTAGAAGAGACAGAAAATGTCATAGGGTTAGTGGATGAAACTAAAGCTTATTACATAGGAATTGTAAGGGCCGTTGAGGTGTATGTAGGTAGGTTGAAGCTTTTGGAAGATTTTTATTTCTTAGATATGGAATTAGACCCTACGTTCCTGTTACTTGTAGGAAGATGATTTTTAGCAACCGATAGTGTCATAATAGATAGTAAGGAATCTAAAATGGCAGTAGGAGAATGATACACTAGGTCGGTGTTTGGAGTTAAAGGAATTGACCATGGCAAAGAGGAAGTGCCATATTGGACTACTCAAGCACGATGACAATCTAATGGCCCCCGATGTCACATGGATATCATAGGTGCCCAAACCCCTTTGACATGTCGTTGGAGTTTAGGTACTTATTTATTATCAAGTTTTACATTTATATTTTGCCGACTATACCTAAAACAACACTAACGAGCAGTATATCCGATCAGATGTAGCTTCATTGATAAGTAGGGTGTCAATCACTAAGAGCGAGAGCATTAATCTTTTAGTTCTATCAATATTTTGGTTAACTAAATTAAGTTATTTTAAACTATGTTATGATAATCTTTGTTAACCCTATGTAAAAACTTAGTTCTAAGAATAAGGGGGGTTTTTTCATCTGGAGGAGACTGGGCACAGGTTTGGTGGTAACTTAAATTAATTTAAAACATAATAACACACGCAAGCAGATAATCAAAAGATAGAAGAGCGGTCTAGCCAATTATAAGAAAACTTTATTAACCATGGTTAATCTAATTAAAATGTTGGTTTGTTTATTTTAGTGCAATGAGTGCTTATCTCGAGGCGGCATATCATTCTAAGATTTAGGCGGTACTTCTTCCTAAAACCTAGACACGTAGAATTCTATCACAATTAAACGCATCCGCATAAAGCATCCTATTTGCTGATTATAATCTATCTTAGGAGATTAATAATGGTGATCTTATTAAACCCTAGCTCATCGAGACTGTACTCACTTACTACTTAACGGCTCTTTATATACTAGTAGTCCACTTTCCGAGTCTTTACCAAAGGAATATGAACGCTATTACTATGGCCACTTGCTAGATAAATTATTCCCTTAAGCGAACTGGTAAAAGATAGGTCAATATTTGTGTTACTATTATTCTAGATATGTAAATTGCGGATATGGGAGCCATCTCGGCATCTAGCTAGCTAGATAATTTGCATTCCTAGATCTAGTTGAATGATAGATCACATACTTAGGCATATAAACAAGTATGAATTGATAAACATAATCAACAACCAACGATAAATTAAGCAATCGATATAAACAAACCAAACATTTAAATCTTCATAAACATGGCTAATACCCAAGGGTATTAGCCCTTAACCATTGTAATTAATACAGGATTAATAATCAAATCAACCAAGGTAAACTAACTGAGTTAAACGAATGCTACCAAAAATCGAATGATTGTTAGAGTATATGGGATTACAAGGTGTTTCCTATGGAATTACAAGCTTTGCTTGACCTCTTTTGCACTACTAAAAATTAACTTTTGTGGTTAGGGTATCAAAAATATGATCAAGCACACCTAAAACTCATTTTTAGGTTTTATATGTATAGTGTTTGGAATAGGGTCAATACGCCGTATTCGTAGAAGTCAATACGGTGTATAGAGAGTGTCTTGGAGTAGGGACCACGTTAAATATCTTTTAGAATCTTCGTATACTATATCTTGGATACGACGTATAATAGCTTATGGATACGGCGTATAGGTCTTCGTGGTTTCTTGTAAAGTGTAGGCACATATATGCCGTATCTTCCTTGATGGATACGGCGTATAGTCAGTCCGAATAGTTTCTTTAGATTTCTTTGTTTTAGCCCTATAATGCGTGCATTTTAGCTTATCTTCACAAAGTACTCCATAATTACTGCAATTCTCAAATATAAACGATTAAGTACTAATTCATGCAATAATTATGCAAAATGGGTAATTTACATGGGATAAATAATGTTATCAAAGTGACTTTATTTGATGTCATCACCCTTCTATCTAGAATATGACTTTATAAATACAAATGCACCTGGAGAATAGGAAATAGCTAGGGATGCCGAACTTAACCCTTTTAAGGATGTTATAGTATTTAGGAAGATGGTTGGAAATCCTAGGAGCTATCCCAAGTAACCTTAAGCGTAACAAATGGGAAACGAAAGACATGTTCGATGATGATTGGTGTTGGGAAAAGTCACAAAAAAGGAGATGGTGCGTGGCACATTAAGATAGAGATGATTGTCGATGGAAAATTGATAGATTTACTTCGATCAATGCCTTACAACTATGACAATTATTGAAAAACATAGCCAAGCGATATCCTCGACTTGGTCCAATTTTATGATTCATAGAGTATGACTTTGAGTCTAGCTACAAGACTCATAAATAAAGAAAAGCGCTTATTGGGAGGCAACCTATTTTTTACGTATTTTAGGAGTGTCATGTGTATTTCATTTTTGTTATTTATTTTATATGTTTGAATGCTATGTAATCATGCTTTGTTTTGGTTTTAACTTCGTTTTAATTACATTCAAAAGTATTTTGCATGAAACAAGTGTCTCCAGAAATTATTTGGTTAATAAGAACCACATCAAACATGTAAAATAGATAATTTAGATTAATTCACATTTTATGTTTGTTTGAGTCATATATTTGTACTAACCATTTTCATAGCCAATGCAGTAATTTTTCCAGAAATAGTTAATAGGATTTTTTCAGAAATATATATCAATGATTTTATGCGGGTATAGTTGTTTGTCTTAAATATTCAGGTTATATTGGATAAGGAGAGTCCGTGAGCTCTTAGGATTTCCACTTGGACGATTATTCTTTAGATGAGGATTTTTAGTCGGTTTATCATGTTTTTTCTTCCATATTGAGCAAACCAGGGGAGTACTAGTTTCTTTTTCTTTTCATTTATTTTTCCTTTCTTATTTTACGGGTACTTTTAGAACATTGAGGACTGTTCATTCATTTGCATTTTTTTGTTCTTAAAATGATGTGTAATATACCGAAACATAATTTAGAACGGTAATGTTGGCCTATATTTAAATTTTTTAAGGACATATATTGGTGAAACTAAGTTTTAAGAGCGTCTTATGGATAGAAATTATATGACTAGCACAAAAACTTTACCACTCAAAATTTTCACCCCAAAAAATAAATGGAGGTTCAACCTAGATCTATAGAATTAAAAGCATTCATTCTTTAATGCTTGAGTGTAACAGCAGATATATTTTAGATCTGGAATCTAATCTTTAGTGATGCATCCGAAGACTGCTAGTGAGATCACATTCGTGTGATTAGGATTTACTAAGTGATAAGAGGCATTAGGATAACCCTTGTTTTTAGCTTACGTTTGTTATAGTTATTATGATCTAATTGGTCATATAATCTGTAACACCCCCATTTTTACATATAGCAGCGGAAGCTAATCTAGGGTATTACTTCAAGGTATAACAATCATTATCACAGAAAACGAATCAAAAAGAGTCGTTTCTGAAAATTTAGTTATCATTTATTATTTCATTAGAGTTTTTACAAACGAAAGGTCCCAAAATCTAAAACATAAAGTTTGAATGATAACAGTTTTGCCATCATCAAGTCCTCGCCTTTCCATGCATAGGTTGCTTAGTTACATTGAGATAAAACATGCTAAAAAGTCAAAACAAAGGTTGAGTGATATTCATAGATTTAAGTTAAATAATTTAAATGCAAATTCGATATTGGGTACGTTGTTTATACAACCCGTTATTTGTAAAAAACAATATTTATTTGGAAATTAGCTCATGAATCCGAAGCCTTGGGATATATTTGATACGTTATAGCCCCAACGGGTGCCTTTGCCAAAACACCCGCAGTTTTATTTGAATGGTGTGCATTTGGTTACGGTATAAACTAGGTACACCAAAGAGGAGGCCAATCCCAACATAGATCCTATTCACAACATTAGCGCTCACTCCGTTTAGAGTTAATTAACAGTTACATGATATTGAGGACTTAAAGGCAAAATAGTTACTTAGGCAATAATAAATCAGGACAGCATACAGAAATAATTGCATTCATGGTTTATAGCATGTATCCCCCTCGCGGGTTTATAAAATATTTAAAAGATTGAAATGCGAGGCTATGAACTCACCTTAACAGTATAGGGAAATTTGATTGATAGCAAAGGTATATGGAATGAAAGTAACGGCTTCGTCACACGCAACCTAGGGTAATATGTCAAGTCTTAGTTTGATTGAATATGTTTTACATTATAATGAATATCATCTTTGATTGAATTGTTATGGAGTATTGTATCACCGTTCGGGCCATCATAATTCAGAGGTCATTCAGTAAACATTTGAGGAGCTAGGGCACTTTAAATCGTAAACCCAACAACTCAGTCAGAACGTAATACCAAGATGAAACCCCTTAATATGAAGCTCCCTAGTATTGTGATACGATATAATTGGTTTTAAGCGTTTTGCTTGATAACTGGAAACGATAAGCACGTCAAGCGTTAATTAAAGTTATGTCTTATAATGTTTTGAACATATTTTTACTATTTCAAAATGTTTAAAATTTTAGACCTTTAAGAATGAAGAATGGCAAAATATATCCTTAGAGTTTGCACTTTTACGAGTTTGGTCCTTCTAGTTTAAAAGATGTACAAAGTAAACCTTGTACTTTGGAAAGTGACATAATAGACCCTTATAGTTATAACTTTGATAAAATGACAATTTTAGTCCTTTTAGTTATATGTTTCAGAAAGTTACGATATATACCCCTTGCATGGATACATCATTTACAAAACAAGTCCGAATGGCAATGCAAGCTTATTTTAACATTCCAAAAAATATTTGCAGGTTATGGCTTATTAAAATAGGCTAAAATATGAAGGTTTAACGTAACGAAAGTTTAAAATAACGATTCGTTAAGCTAAAAATTAAAACAGGTCGAATTAGGGTTTTTAAATGAAAACGCGTAGGTTTTTAATTCAAATTATTTCAAGACTTAACAAAGTACTTATTATAATGTTAGATAAGCTTATTAGAATAGATTATAACAATAGTTTACAAGTTTAGCTTATAGATTAAGTAAAAACATGAAATTAGAGTTTCATGAGCTCGGTTTGGATCAAAAAGGTAAAACTTATATGTTTTTAAGTTCAAAGCTTTTAACAAGAGTTTAAGTATGATCATATGAACATTATAAGGGTATGAAAACAGATTGTAAGCTTATGAAACATGGTTTTGAGCTTATAGATTGGAACGGTTCGAAAATCAGGGACTATTAGCTTCGTACGCCTAAAAATAATGACTGGTGGCTTCTTTTCTGGTTTCTTTTGCTTCACTTATGATTAGAGCACTTCTTAGGATATTCTCTTAAGCAAAAGATTTGCTGCTATTTTAGGTTATAGAAGAAGATGTGGGGGATGAGTTGATATGAAGGTTATGAGCCCTATTTATAGTCGAATAGTACCTTGGTGGCCGAGACTTAGAGCTCAAGGTTAGGACATATGTACCAGCTAGAGGATGATGTGGGAAGGCTATGTTGTGAGTTTTCAAAGCTAGAAGTAACTATGGAGTGTTGTTTGGGTCTTGTAGTGCCGCAGGTAAAAAGAGAGACAAATAGGAGGATGTGGCTCATTTTAGGACCAAGAATGGAGAAGATATTTGTTTGAGGTGCTTGTAAGCTATTTATAAGAGAAGTAGCATGGTCATTGAGGTGCTTGAGTGCAAGAGTAACTTTCAAAATGAGTTAAAATGCAAAGAATAGGGTCGTAGCTTGGTTAGGGCTCGAAGTAGGGTTTTCTTGGTTATTTTTTGAGTGCATTTGATTAGTAATGATAGATTAAGGATCACAAGACTTGTATTAAGGATTATTAATGATAACTGATAGGTGGTTCGGGTTTAAAATGGGTGAAAATGAGTAAACGGGTCAAAAGTTCAAATTAGGGTTTTCTAGATTTAATTCTTGTACATTGTTGTTAAAATGATGAAATGATGATGGAATGTGATTTGTAATGTTGTAATTTATGTTATTACAACTTATTTGAGTATTGGTTTAGGTTTACAATGGATAAAAACAAAGAAACGGGTCTAAAACAGGGTAGGTTTGGATAAACTAGCCTCGGTTTTATGGTTTAGGGGTTTATTTTGTGAGGTGTTATAATAAAATATAGGTACTGAGAGCTTTTGAGTAGATAATTTCGGGTTTATTCATTGTATATTGAGTGTAGTAGCTTGTACAAAAGTGGTGATGAAGAAACTAAAATGAAAATAGAGGTAAAACGGCTATTTTGGATGTCATGCTTAATGACTTGTATATTGTGCTTTTAAAGACTTGCACTTTGACTTGGAGGGAGTTTATATTTCAAATGAGATGTTATATTACTTATACATATGCTTTAGTAACTTGTCATTCCTTTAGATTTAATCTTTCATGGAATTTATGGTTCTAGAGGTAAACGATAATAGTTTTTAAAGCATGTCTTGATAGATGTTGCATTTGGTACATTATATGAGTAATGTACTTTGTAAAAATGATATTAAGATATTGAATTGACATGTTATGATGTTTGCTTGACATATATGTAGATAGGATTGCCATAGGTAGGTTGCATGGATTGTTACTGTAGTTATGACAAGTTTGTGTGCAATTATTGAGATATTGGTAATGTAAGTAATGTAATAAAGTGAAAATTTTCCTGAAAAAGGTAGTTCATATATAATAGATAGATATTACATTGCATCTAACTTAATTGATGAATATTTACATTGATGAAAATTTACGGGTTGTTATAGTCCCCCATCCTTACAGAAATCTCGTCCCGAGAATTAATTAGATTTTGAGTGTGTTTCGAAACTAGATGTGGATATTTGGCAAAAATATTAATCTTCGCGTTCCCATGTAAATTCTGGTCCTCTTTTGAGGTTTTAATCGCACTTTGCTATAGAATACGACTTTGTTTTTAGTTGCTTGATTTCATGATCTTAATTTCATGGTTCTTATACAAAGTTTGGTTGTCGTTGAGTTGAAGTTCTTTCATTGGAATGAATCGAGAGATTCATCGGATAAGCATTTCTTGAGATTAGAACGTAGGGAAAGTATTGTGGACATTACTAAGTTCTTCAGAAGCTCTAGTTTGTATACCAATGGGCCCAATACTGTTCTAGGATTTTGAATGGTCCAATGTATCGGGGATTAAGCTTTCCTCATTTTCCAAATCAAAAGATACCCTTTAGCAAGGTGATACTTTTGACTTATCACGATACGCCAACTAGGAAATTCTAATGGCTTTCGCCTTACATTTGGCGTAACATCTTTGCGAATCTCTTGCAGCTTGCGTGGGGGGATGTTGGGGGGGGGTGGGGGGTGGGTAATCGTGACGAAAATTTGCCATGATCTTTTTAGTAGTTTCATGAATTATGTCTGGTCCTTGTGAGTGAACTCTCCAAACTTCGGCCCAGTGCAAAACAAGGTGATCTGCTCTTTAGTTCCATAAAGTATTCGAATGGTGATGCCTTGATACTGGCATGATAACTATTATTGTAGGAAAATTCTATCAATGGTAGGTGTTTATCCCATCCTTTTCCAAAGTCTATGGACACACAGGCTCGAAGCATGTCTTCGAGTGTTTGAATGGTTCTTTTCATTTCGTCCATCAGTTCAGGGATGATATGCTTGTACTCATGTCTAATTGAGTACCCAAAGCATTTTGCAATGATTGCCAGAATCTGGATGTGAAATGACTGTCACGATCCGAGATGATGGAGATTGGCATGCCATGTCGAGAGTCTATTTTCTTTGATGTTAACCTTTGTAAGGAGTTTTCCATACTATCAATCGCTCGACGTGGGGTATGAAAATGTGCAGGATTTAGTAAGACGATCGACAAGACCCGTTGGTGTCATGTCCCGTTTGCGTATTTGGGTTTGCTTTGTAACAAAATCCTATTGTTTTTCTTTCCATTTCCACGTTAGAATTTACTGGTTGTACTAGGTAAACCCAGATGGCTTTTTGGGCATTACTTTAACTCTAGAACATGTCAAACATTTGCCAACACATTCGCGATGATTGCCTTTCATGTTAGGCCACCAATAGAGTTTATTTAGATCGTGTGGTACATTTATAGAACCCAAGTGAATTGAATATTTTGCGTTATGAGACTCTTGCTTGGATCAAGTCTCTTAAACCGCCAAAAAGTGGTAACCAACTTCGATTTTTGATACAACGAGTTCCGTCAGGACGTATTTCAAATGATTTGTCCATTCCTCGTAGGTTTTCGGTTTTGACATTTTCTTCTTTGAGGGCTTCATTTTGAGCTTCGAGAATTTGAGATGGTAATTTTAGATGAACGGTTAGGATCAATGCTCTAACTCGGAGTGGTTTGATTTGTTTCTTCCGGCTTAAGGCATCTGCCACAACATTTGCCTTTCCAGGATGATAGCAAATCTCACAATCATAATCTAGGAGTAGTTCTAACCATCAGCGTTGCCTCATATTCAATTCTTTTTGACGAAGAATGTGTTGAAGGCTTTTGTGATCAGTGAAAACTGTACACTTTGTACCGTATAGATAGTGTCTCCAGATTTTAAGAGCAAATACCACTGCTCCTAATTCAAGATCATGAGTGGTATAGTTTTCTTCGTGAGGTTTGAGTTGTCGAGATGCATATGCAATGACTTTTTCTCTTTGCATTAATACAACTCCTATACCTTGAAGAGAAGCATCACAGTAAACAAAAAAGTCATTGTTTCCTTCTGCTAATGCTAAGATTGGTGCTTCATAGTGTTTTTGTTTAAGGAGTTGGAAAGCTGATTCTTATTCTTCGCCCCAGATATAATTCTTGTTTTTCTGAGTTAATTTAGTCAAAGGCTTTGCAATTTTTGAAAAACCTTCGATAATTTAGGTTAATAGACGTGCGAGTCACATAAGAAATTGACGCACTTCTGTGGGGAGTAGTGGAGATGTCCAGTTAATTAACAGCTTCAATCTTTTGGCAGGTATCAACACT
Organism: Tanacetum coccineum; assembly: GCA_026074375.1. Classification (NCBI taxonomy): domain Eukaryota; kingdom Viridiplantae; phylum Streptophyta; class Magnoliopsida; order Asterales; family Asteraceae; genus Tanacetum; species Tanacetum coccineum. The sequence goes on along the minus strand of BQNB010120877.1, from coordinate 5,343 downwards.
TGAAGTCCTTGACTATCAATGAGATGTCCAAGAAATTGCACGATACGAATCAAAAAGTCTTCATTTTAGAAGAAATAACTTGGCTATACAATTTTCTCTTTACGGAGTTAAGTTCCGATTATTCTCAGGTGATTTGCATGTTCTTCTTTGTTACGAGAGTAGATAAGAATATCATCGATAAATACTATTATGAATTTATCCAAATATAGTTTACACGCACGGTTCATGAGATCCATGAACACACCAGGTGCGTTTGTTAAACCAAATGGCATGACCTGAAATTCATAATGTCCGTATCTTGTTCTGAAAGCAGTCTTAGGAATATCTTCATCCCTTACTCTCAGTTGATGATAGCCTGATCTTAAGTTGATTTTTGAGTAAATGCTTGAACCTTAAAGTTGATCAAATAAGTCATCGATCCTGGGTAATGGGTATCGATTCTTTATGGTAAGTTTATTCAATTCTCGGTAATCGATGCACATTCTAAAAGATCTGTCTTTCTTTTTAACAAATAAGACAGGAGCTCCCCAAGGCGATGTACTTGGTCGAATGAAACCTCAGGTCTGCTAGTTTTCTTTGAAGTTGGTTAGATAATCTTGCATTTCTGAAGGTAAAGGAGCCAAATCTTTAAGGTGATAAGGCTTCAGTGTGCTGCTCGGGGATTAAGGTCGATTTGGAACTCTTTCTTGGCGAACTGGAGGAAGACCAGGTAGATTTCAGGTAAAAAACCATCTGAAAATTCTGTGGACTACGGGGATATCTTTAGTCTTTATCGTTACTGATTTCTTTTCCATTATTGGATCATGAACAACTTGACAACACTCGGGATATATAACATTTCCTGTTTTTATAAAGGATATGAGATTTAGTCGAGTTTTTACTTCCTTGATCACATCGAATGATTTAGAGTTTCACATTGATAGGAACTGCTAACGAATTTTATCGTCTTAGAGAATTTCTGCATGATACTTGGAACTTACCAGTCATAACCAATGAACAACGTCGAAACTACCGAGTTTAATTGGCATGAGATAGATTTCGAAAGGTTGATTTAACAAAGTTAAAGTGCAGCCTTTGATAATGGTGTTTGTGCTTACTAAGTTTCCGTCAGCCATTTAGATATCATAAAAGGTTATCTATTGTATTAGACGGGACTATTTTTAGTTTAGAGGATATGAGTTATGGATATTAAAAGCTTTTTACAGCACCAGAGTCGAAACAATACTTTGGCTAAAAAAATTAAAAAAAAATGTTGATATAGTAAGAAAAGAAACGTTAACACCGTAGACCATGTTGGGTCTGAATGAGCACTTTTTATCTCTAAACAATGTAAGGCTCGTCTTTTTGGGGCATTAATGTTGGTCTTTCGGCACTGATTGTATAATGCCCTTTTCTCCCACAGAATGACATACAATGTCACTGGTTAGTGATTACTTCCAGTCGGTTGGGCTTCTTGTTTAGGCAGTTCTTGGTCAAATGGCCTACCTTGTTGCAAATATTACATTTACCAGTATAAGGTTCGGTGTGATGGAGATGGAATCTCTTGCATAATGGGAGGTCTCCGGCATACCTATTGTTTCCAGATGGAGTCAACTGTATAAGCCTTCTTAACAGCTTATTGCTTCGGTTTTGTTGTAGTTGATGGATTATCTGTAACGATTGTTTGGTGTTGTGTGTTACGGTAGTTTGTTGTTGCCTGCGGAGTTGTTGTTGTATGTTCTTCTGTCAGTCAATTCTTTTCGTTTGTTGTCACTTGATACTTGCACTGGAGTATGCTTAGTTACTTGATCCATTAACTTTTGGGCTATGTTAATGGCTTCCTCCAAAGTTTGAGGTCTAGAGACATTAACATTTCCTTCAATGCTTCGAGGTAGTCCCCCGATTCCAAGAGTTTCTCAGTGTTTGGCCCCATGTTTGGGCATAGGATTGTTAATTCTTGGAATCTTCTAACATAGTTTAAGGATCATTTGTTTTTCACCTTTCACTGTTAGATTGTAAGTTCTGCTTTCAATTTTCTGATTTTAGCTATAGGGACTACTTGTTCGTCAGAAAGCCTTTTTAAAACCCAAGTCCATGGTGATTTTGATTGGCTTGCTCTACTCCCATAGGCTGGGCATATGCAGTCCACCAGAACAAGGCATCGTCAGTCAGAGTACCAGTACCAAATGTTACTTTGTTTTATTCAACCATATGCTACGAGGAGAATACTGATTCGGTTCGTTCAATACAGAAGATAAGGCACTAACTGCTCATTTCCTGTACATTATAAGTTGGAAAGGTTGACAGCTGATGAACTCTTTATAGTTTCCCGTTTTTAATACAAGAGTTCCAGTAGGACCGGTGTTCCTATTGGGATTACTAGCACTTGCCATTGTTGCAGCTTGTGCTTCTAAAGCCGTAGTGACACTGTCAGCAACTAGTTTTCTAATGGCAAGATTAAGTCATGGCCGGTTTGCTTACAGTTGTTGCGTACTTTTGGGAAGGCATTCTTCAACAAAAGACAAACAAGTATTAAGAATAATATTACATGGTTTTACATGGTTATGCTTAAGATAAATGCTTAAATGTTATATTTAGATTATTTTTTGAATTTTAAGCATTTTAGCATAATAATATTGAAATCATAAATATCAACAATGTCAGGCATTGTTTTTAGATTTATTTTATAGAGGTTTGCGTATGTTTATGGTGAATATGGAGATATTGATGCATATGATGAAGGATGATGATGATGAAAATGAAATGAATATATTGGGTGAAAAAACAAAGTATATAAGGGATTGCCTTTGTATTATGACCAACTTGGCATTAGTACTATATATAGTCAAGATTTGACATGTGTTTTTTATTTATACCACACTTCCCGTGGCTAGGTTAACAAGCTTAATAATGGAATTCAACTAGTAGTTAGATGATATTCATTCGGTTCTTGTGTTCGTTGATGGGAGTCTTGGAGTTTTCTATATTCGCTTGGCTGGACGAATCTGCATGTCATTGATAATGTCTCCTAGTTCAGTAATCCTGAAGCGGGCTAGAGAGGTCTTATGGTTACTTCCCATTTGTTTCCTTTGGAGTTTGGTAATTTGGGCACGAGCTTGTTGAAGTTTAGCTTCCAAAATATCAAAATCTTGTTGGATGATTACTCGTCCTTTTCGAGGGGGGGGAAAAAAAACCCTTTTTTTTGACTTTATCTTCTATATGCACAATACGATCGAGAGAGAGTTCTCCTAAGTAATTCATAATTCTTTGATTTTTTCCTCATGACGCTCTATGCTTGTCTTTGAGCTTTCACCTATCTCAAAGTCTTGAGGTAGGGAAGAGGTAGAAGAAGATGATCGGCCTTGTTTCTTAGGTGATAGAAATTTTTCCGGAAGAAAGAATTCTTGAGGTTTAGGTATTCAAGATGGAGGTATGATAGTTGGAGGCGGGATAGGTGATTTTTTAGTATAAAAGGCTTGTAAAGCTTTCATGTAGGGATCATCATGAAATAATGAAAGAGTTTGTGAAATTAGAGGGACTATTCCAAATGAGTTGGAAGAGCTAGAGTAAGTTTTTCCCGATGAAGTCAGGATATAATTCGGAGAAGTCGGAGGAAGATAGTTTGGGAAGTTTGAGGAAAAGGCATCCTCCATATTGGAAGTAGGATGGTTGGGAGAAAACATCGTTCTGTTTAACAACCCAGCGGTAAATAACATAAGTTATTTATTTAGTAATATAACAGTTATGTATCTTTACATACCATTTCGAAAGATATAGCGGCTTTTTCTTAAAACTAAATGTTATAATAGTAAATTATTGTTTTAATCTATCCCTGCATGCTTAAATAATGTTAAAATAACCACTTTATTGATTAATAAAGGAATTTGAACTTAAAACCCGTGCGTTTACGTTTTGAAACCCTAATAAAGGTACAATATTCATAATCATAGAAAACGAATAAAAAAGAGTCGTTTTTGAAAATTAAGTTATCATTCATTATTTCATCAGAGTTTTTACAAACGAAAGGTCCCAAAATCTAAAACACAAAGTTTGAATGATAACAGTTTTGCCATCTTCAAGTCCTTGCCACTCCGTGCCATAAGTTGCTTAATTACCTGAGATAAAACATGCTAAAAAATCAACACAAAGGTTAAGCGACATACATAGGTTTAAGTTAAATAATTTGAATGCAAATTCGATATTTGGTTATGTTGTTATACACCCATTATAAAATAAATATTATTGCCATTAGCTCATGAATTTGAAGCCTTGGGATATATTTGATACATTATAGCCCCAACAGGT
>BQNB010120876.1:0-12757 GCA_026074375.1 Tanacetum coccineum | reverse complement strand
GAATTCACATCCGAATAGTCGATATTCCACCAAGAAGATATCTTACGCATAATCTGTCTCACTACAACGCATTGAAAGATATCAACTTTCTTATTTGATAGCAAGACAAACTTTTATTATTATTACATCATTACATGAAGTGATTTATTTGAGTTAAACAAACATGTGAAATTAAAAAAATTAATGTTACACGATTACGACAACTATTTACATATATTTTAATAGATGGACACTTTCATATACATTCGACAAATATTTTTTTCAAATAGGACTATCACATGTGATATAATACTAATATATAAGTTTGAACATTCAACATTCTATCCTAAATTGAGAAAATGTATTTGTATATAACTCCAAATGATTCATAGTTTTTTTGCATTTAAAAATACAAATCTTTAGATTTTCAACTATAGATCATACATAATTTTTAAACTTTCAAATCAATAAAGTTTGTTTATAAAAGTTGAAGAAAATATATAAAAATTTGTTTTGATATTCAAACTCGCTTGATATATCACATGTGATATAACACTAATTTGTAAATTATCAAGACTGAACATGTTGTCGTAAAATGGACATAAATATTATTTTTTGGTGCCAAAAAACCGTGAATGTTTTGGAGTTATATACAAATATTTATGTTCATTTTACGATAACGTGTTCAATGTTCGAACTTATAGATTAGTATTCTATCGTGGAATATATCAAGCGAGTTTGAATATCAATTTTTTTTCTATTTCTTCGACTTTTATGAATAAACCATATTGATTTAGAGGTTTAAATATTATGTGTGATATATGATTGGAAAGTTAAGCATATGCAGTTTTAAAGGAAAAAACGGTGAGTCTTTTCGAGTTTTATACAATTACTTATACTTATTTTACCGCATCATGTTGAGTGTTCAAACTTATAAATTAGTATTATATCATATGTGACACATCAAGCGGGATTGACTATAAAAAAACTTATAGTTTCTTCTATCTTTATGAATAAATTGTATTGATTTTGAGGTTTAAAAAGTAAGTGTGATATATGATTGTTAAAAGATGTGTATTTTTGAATGTCATAATGAATCACCTCGACTTCTACAAAAGTATTAATGCAAATATTACGACAACATGTTAGGTTTTCAAACTTACAGATTAGTCTTATATCACATGTGATATATAAAGCAAAATACTGTACCGAAAAAATTCAGAAAAAAGAAAAGAAAAAGCTTGTCGAAATTATATGAAAAATGTTCATCTATTGAAAAATAACTAAATACTCGTCACAATAGTGTAACTAATGTAGGTTAACAATTTAGGGTTTTTGACATGTGTAAAGTTTTAATGAGAAGTGAAAGTGAGCTTTAATTAAAGATATAAATTAATATTTTCCTTTTTCATTGTTGTTAAAATGTGTGTCCCGGTAAAGTTATACTCCTTTATAATGATAGGTGTAACGACGACTATGGATGATCACGTTCACCATTATCACATCAGCGCCAACTCACTACGACTTTTTTCATGACCAACTTAACGTAATAAGGAGAATGTGGTCATAACAAAAAACATACATCACTTAAACATAAATATATTCTACAAAATCAGTTACATAAAATACCCTCACACGAACATACTCACACCACTCGGTCGTTATTTCGACCATGTCCTTGAAAAAAACTATACTGGACGCATTCAAGAGAGGGGGTGTAACAAGGAAGACGCGCCTTTCTTGGGTGACCCAGCAAGAATGACCATCCATTACGTCTAAATGAACTTTTATCATTTGTTTTTTGTTGACACACAATCTCACGCATGAAATTTGGACTACTAGCACCACCATTAAACCTTACATATTGTTTCCATCTAACTTTGTCGACAGTCGATTTAAATATACAAATAAAGTGCAAAATACATCTTTGTGGTTTGCCAAAAGTCTGTGATGCGGCGGGTTGTAATCCTCCTAAAGAAGTTTTACAATCCTCCTCGGCAGATTACCTAATCATTGTAGTGTGGTATAGGCAACACTCGGAGGATTGATCGTTCTCTAGGGGAATAGTGAGGTAGGTTCGAATCGTACGTTACTAAGGTCTAAAGGTTTAGGGAAGAGTGTTTTTGTATTTTTATATTTTATGAAAGCAAGTAAAAATCTTGGGTTTTAAAGAGGGGGTTTGATTAATCTACTATATACCCCTAAATCTAATCTAATTATGCAAAAAAGTAAATTGGTGGAAACTCATATAGGTAAACAAACGTGCCTAATTAATCATGCACTAATATCTAGTTGCTCTCTCTAACCTTATTGCTCGTCACCCTCGTTAGTGTAATGTGTAAGTATTCCCCTAATTCAGCAGCGAGATGGTTAAGCTCGCATTCTACGTGACAACCTAGTCGGGCATTACCTGTCAAACACGCTCCTTCCCCATAGTTAATCACGCGTAATATATACTTAAGAAGGAATCTACCTAAAATCAACTAGTTATGAAGAACTAGTTGTTGGTTTCATCTAACCTTATTATGTTTTCCTAGACGTCTATGCTAATGTAATATCTTATAGCTAGTTTTCTAAAGCCTAACGCGCACACCACTAACAAGAAGCAATAAAATCAAAGATTACAAACTATGTTTCATGCAATCATAATTAAACACTAATTAATTTAGCCTAACATGTTAATAAAAACAGAAGAACAACATATAATCAAACAACACATAGACATATTGAATGATTAAATGAATAAAGTGACTTCCATTCAATTGAATATGTGAGTATGTGAGTACAAGAGGGTTAGAAAAATATAAAAATTGACCAAAATAGCTGCACTAAAAGTTCTCCTAAGTTTGCATACGGGTTATGAGAATAAAGGGGCTCTGAAGGCATCGTTAAGGTTTGTGACGCCATCACCCCGCCGAATCTTTTAAGGGTTTTTTCTTGTTGGCTATCGTGACGCCGTCCCTACGTTTGGTGACACCGTCGCTATGCAATCCTGAAGGCGTCAATATGTTTTTGTGACGTCGTCTCCACTCACTGAGAAATCACACTTTTCGTCTAAAATTTCACTTTCTAGGCACTTTTGGTAAAGGCATCAAGATGGGAGCCGCCAGCTTTAAAAGTTGTATTTTTGTCCAGTTTCTTCCCGGATCGTACCCAAGTCACGTGCTTCTCATCCAAATGCTAAAATAACAAAAAGAAACGATGAAGTACAATATTCGGGCATAAATGACCCCGAAAAAGTGTATAAAATGACACCTCATCAGTCCACCTCACATCCATGGCCTAAAACTTGTCCAAATACCATCCATCTGTTAGTAAAAGTGAGCTACTGTACATCTCTGAGGACGAACTATGCAAATATTTTATCAGTTAAGGGAAAAAAGTGCTAGCAAAATACATCCTTGTGGTATGCCCAAAGTTCGTCTCACATGCCTCATGTGCCCATTACTTTTTCCTTTAATTGACAAAATATTGGCACCGCTCGTCCTCGGGGATGTACGATGGCTCACTTTTACTAATGGAAGATGATATTTGGGCAAAGTTTGGGCCAGCGATGTGAGACAGATTTTTAACAAACCACATAGATGTATTTTGCACTTTACTCTAAATATACATTTAATCAAATTTTGGTAATATGTGTATAAAAGAATATGTACAAAATTGATCTTAACATCAATTTAGTCTAGTTACTAATTTATTAGGAATATTACATTGGAAACCTATTTTAATGTGACTCACAATTGGCAACCTTTATATTAAGAACCCATATGTTCAAACCAATTTAATGTTTTAAACAACAAAGCGAGTATCCATGCATAATAACTGATGTGCGGTTTGTAAGGACTTCACGGGAAGTTTTTCAATCCCTAAGGCAGTGCACCTAATCGTTGTAGTGTAGTATAGGCAAGACTCGAGGGTTCTTATCATTCTCTAGGGGAATAGGTTGGGAAGGCTCGAATAGAATCTAACAAAGGTCTAAGGGTAAAACCCGCCGTCTATGTAATATTCTGTTAAGGCAACGCACAAGTAAGGTAGTATGAAGACTATTACAAGGCCCCTAAGATTAAATTACATGCAATTAAAACACTTAAGAGGGATCAACCATATTAGGGGTAAGGTAGTATGAAGACTGTTACCGATAGTATCCTTTCTACACACTCGCGTTTCCCTAGACGTCTATGCCAATTTAATATCTTATGGCTTGTTTTCTAAAGCCTAAGGCGCACATCCATCACAAGAAGAAACATAATAAGGATCTACATATTAAGTTTCATACAATCATAAGTAAATACTAAAGGATCTAGCCTAACATGTTAAATAAAGAAGAAGAACAATAATCAATCACAAAACACATAGACATATTAAGTGATTAAAGATAAATGAACTTCACTTGATTAAATCATGGATTGAAAGCTGATACAATAGGGTGTTCAGGCCCTAAAAACGGCCTAAAAGCTGCTACACTCGAACTATTAAAGTTCAGGTTCATCTCCCAAAAATTACACACTAAAAACCCTAAAACGAGTTGGTATATATAGGAAAATAGTCCGCGACGGCGTCGCACGATTTTGACGTTGTCGCTTCGCCGAATCTTGTAGGGTTTCTTTTGAGGCAGTTATGACCTAACGCCGTCTAGAGTTTCTCTGATGCCGTCTCTTGTATGTTCTAACGCCGTCACAAAGGATGGCGATGCCGTCTCCAGACACTGTAAACAGATTCTTCAAAAGAGTTGGTGTAGAGTCGTAGCCTTGTCCGTTTCTTCTCCAATTGAGCCCAAATTACGTGTATTTCCTCCAAAAGCCTTCCAAATGCTAAAAACACAAAAAAAATATTTAAGTACATTAATTAGGAATAATAGCATGATATGGGAGGTTAAATGACCCCTAAAAAGCGTATAAAAAGACACCTCATCAAATACCTTTACACTTGAAATTTGCTTATCCTCAAGTAAATGGGCTTTTCTACCTAGATAATAGCGATATTAGGGGCATTTAACCTACTATTCAAAAGCAGTTTATGACACAACCTTCTAGACCTCGTAATTAAAAGCACATAATTCATATACTAGCACCTGACATAAGTGTTTGGATTCTCTCTTTCTCTCGGGTGTATAATGAATTATAACAATGTAGAAAACAGGAAAATAACACTCATTACCTGTCGTTGCATACAAATTACCATAGGGTTGGTAAAGGATCAAACCTCTACCGCTTGGCGCAAGTACTAGAAATTACTATCAAAGAGGGCTTTTAAAGGGTTGTGATGTGTAGGATGTAGGTTTAACAGTAGCATCAACGGATGGTATACACATGAGCGGTGATAAATTAATTAACTACAAGAATACATGCTGATGCGTTACTAAGCCAAGACTCGACTGATCTACGGAATGGATAACGAACTAAAATACAAACTCTACATTAATCTTTTTCTTTTTCTTTTCAGTTTTTCTCTTTTTTCACTAAACATAATACATAACTTAGGGTTTATAACACACCCTTACATTTGAGTTTTTTCTAACTCATTACAATTAACTAAGCTAATGACCTGAATTGAAAGGATCAACAAACATGGAGCTTATTAAGCTCTAATGGGGGTAATAGGTGACTTCTTCCCTAACTATTCATAAGATAAAAACTACCATGATTTCCAATCGTCCCAAAACTATATTTATAAGGATAATGACTCGACTTAGCAACTATGTACTCCTGCAACAATTAACTGGGTTTACAATAACGTACTAAAAGCGAGTACACATAATGTAGGCTAAGGCAATTTGGGTGTAACAGTTGGTTAAGGGTTTAACAATGCTCTTCATTAAAAATCTGGAGTCCACCAGAAATTTATGAGAACCGTGAAAAGGATAGGCTCGAAGGGGTGTACTAGGGGTATCCTGCACTAAAGATGAGTGCATAGCAAAGGTGTGGGATAGTTATATGATCGAGGTGACCATAATAACAAATACAGGTTTAGAACATGGGTTAATTCTAGTGCCTCTTATCATTTAGCAAATCCTAATTCTCACTATGCGGTCTCAGGATGCATCACAAAAACAAGTTCTGGAATTTAATACACTACCGGTACACTCATATAATTTTAAACCGATACCAATTCTCCAAAAAAGGTGATAAAAGCACATATACACATCCATAACAATAGAATAGATACATATGATTGCTTGATCCTTAACTCGAGAAAGCTAAAGGTAAAATTAGATATCAAAAATGAATACCTGAATTCCTAAAGATCTAAAGGCGAACCTCACAGTTTTTGGGTGGAATTTGAGGGTTTTTTGTGCTAGTCCTACAAATTCCTATCCATTGAGGCACGATTTATACCGGTTTTCGTCAGTATGTATCATAGAAATTTTTTAAATTTTGGTTAAAATTACCATCTATGTTATGTTTCGATATATTACTCATCATTTTAAGGAACAAGCAAATGGCAATTAAATGACTAGTTTCTAATGCTTATTCCCCCTACACTTAAGATGAACATTGTCCCAAATGTTCTTAAAAGTACTCGTAAAAACAAATAAAGGGAAAAGAAAAAAAAACAAGAGAAACTAGTACTCTCCTGGTTTGCTCAATAGTGGAGAAGAAACATATGATAACTGGCTAAATCGACATCCAAGAGTCGTCCTCCTGAAACTCCTAAGAACTTTCGGGTTTCTCCTTATCAAATATAACATGTAAATCAAAGACAAAGACAACTACAGCTGGCGTAAAATCGACGGGATAATGATATATACAACGAAACTTTTAGGGTTGACTCTATGAAATCAGTAAAGATAGGATGAATGTGTTAATGTAATCAAGGTTTCTGCAGGTTTTTAAGAAAATTACAAATTTTGGAAATTGTATAAAATTAATTTTTCAAAATAATAAAAAATTCAAATTTTCACAGGACTCGAGGCGCGACGCCGTCAGAAAAAATCCTGACGCCGTCTCCAGACTGTGAAAATTTCACATTCATTTTCTTGGAAACAATTTATGCACGCAATTCTATTAGTTATTTCCTGAAGAAAATATTGCATAAACCTGAGATTAATTATCACAATCATATGACTCAAAACTAACGCAAATTAATCTAAACAATTCATTTAACATGTTTGAATTGGTTCTTATATACCGAATTTCTCTCTTAACATTTTTAATAAAATACCTTTGATTGCAATTAAGACGAGGTTAAAAACAAAATAAAGCATGATCAAGAAATAATTCAAACATATAAAAATAAATGAAATAGAATTAAAATACACAAGACACTTCCAAATATAGAAAATTAAAATATTAGGTTGCCTCCCAAAAAGAGCTTTTGTTTATTTAACGAGTCTTGTAGCTAGACTCGGAGTCACACGTCCTTACATGACTCCTCCTTTGGTTGCTATATTCTTCATCTTGGTTAGGCTTTGGATTGCCATGGTCACACTTTCGTTACGCCTGTATGCGGGTCCTAAATTTAGGTTGTTTGAGTAATGAGTTTTCTCCTGGTCACCATCGTCGCCAGTTATGATGAACGATGGTATGTTGTCAGTTTTTCAGGATATCTTTATCAATATGCTTGAACCTTTCCACTTTTGGGGCATCTTGAATGTGATCTTTTCTCCCTCTTTTTCAAATGTGACTGTCCCTTCGTCTTTGTCATAAGTAAGTCTAGTTTCTTTCACAAATGGTTTTCCTAATACCATTCCTCCCAAGTAATGGTCAATGACACTGGTGGTGTCTTCTAGTATGAAAAAATCGCATTCATAAGTGAAGTTCCCTACAAAAACCTTCAATCCTTTAACCCTTCCTACAAAATTGCATATTTTCTCGGGATTTGACGGTTTCTTTCTTGACTTTAATCCTTCACTCATGATCCAGTAGTAATTGAGCCTGGACATTACATTGATTGGTGACTCTAGATCAATGTAGGCTTGTTTCTTAAGGAACTGGCCAACCATGCACTCGACTTTTATGTTTTCCATATTCCTCGTTTTCACCTTGGCGTTATCCCAAGGGGGTCGAGGGTTCTTCAGAAGCCATTCGTGATATCTTAGCTCATCTATTATGGGGAACGTGTTGAAGTATTTCGGGCCGTCTTCCTCATCCTATTCAGTCTCTTCTTCAGTTTCTTCCTCAACCTCTTTACTCTCCTCCTCAAATTCCTCTCTGGCTTCAATAGTTGTGTCATACTCTTTAACCTTGGCTACATCGGGCTCCATGATCTCTTCTTTCATAGGTTCACTTTCCTTTCTTAGAATGACAATTGAATTGATGAAATGAATGCGTTTTTAGAGATGAGGGGTTCCTATTTTGTTCTTCTAAAGATGATTGAGACAAATATTTTAGAGAGAGTAATTTCAATGGGCTTTTGATTCCCTTGCTTCGAGGTTCTTCCTTTTCGAGATGGCCAATAGATGCGGCATTCATGTGTGCCATGAAGTTTCCTGTAGTGTCATGAGTGGGTGTGTTACCAAACTTTTCTGAAACGGCCTTCCATAAAATGTTGATTTTATTGATCATAGCATCTTGTTTTTGTTTGAGTTGAGTCCCAAGGCTAGATAGTCTTCTCTCTTGATGAGAGTTGAAGTCGCTTAGTGTTCTCTCAAGCTTTGTTTGGTAATTAGAGGAGTAGGTGGAGAATGAGCCATTTTGTGGACTTGTGAAGGTTTGAGTTCATGCCCAGTTAAAGTTTGGCTTATCTCTCCAAGCATAAGTGGCTTCATTGAAGTTTCTTGGTCCTTGGTTTGTAGTGAACTACTTGCCTCCCACTTCGTCATTACGCGAGGATGCATAATCAATGAAAGCTTGCTTGGGATTTTCCATGCAGTATTGAGTGTCGTGGGGACCATTGTAGATTTCACATGAAGAAGTGATTTTGTTCACTTGAATAGGTTGTTTAGGAGCAAGATGAGCTTCCATCAAGCATTGGACTTGATTTTCAAGCTCAATGAGATGACGGTTAGATGTAGTCGGGACATCTTGAGGCAAAGAGATTGCCTTGACCGGTTTAGCGAAGTCCCTTGGGTCATTCCAACTTCCATTGTCATAGAGGGCTAGGTCCTCTAATAGTGCCCAGGATTCTTCGACGTTTCTGTTACGAAGTTTACCACCGACCTACTGATCGATGGTTCACCTTGTGACGGGATTGACATGGTCATAAAAGATTTGGACTTGAAGCCAAAGATCGATGCCATGATGAGGGACTTTTTGGAGTAAGTCCTTGAAACGAGTTCATGCTTTAGAAAGAGACTCTCCTTGATGTTGTTGGAACATCAGGATGTCATTATGGAGTTTTGCAGTCCTTCCTGGTGGAAAGAATTGAGCAAGGAAACGAGTAGTAAGATCCTCCCATGTGGAGATGGATCCTGCTGGAAGACGTTCAAGCCAATTGCTAGCTTGATCGCGAAGGGAAAATTGAAATAAACGCAGGCACGTTCTTTCCCTATTTGCAACATCAAGGTCAAGTGAGTCCATAAGTTTTAAGAAATCCTTGAGATGTTGGTTTGGATCCTCAGACCGAAGTTCGTGGAATGAGCATCCGTTTTGCTCCAACCAGATGGTGTCGGATCGCAGAGGCACCACATTGTTCCCATCGGGGAGCTCAATGGTGTTTCGATAGCCCTTGTGGCTAGGTTTGGAGTAATCTCCAAGAGTATGGATAGGATTTTCATCTCCCATGGAGGTCAACGAAAAGAATTACGAAACAAATAACACAAAGAAAAGATAGATTATGAGAAAGCTAATTTACTGAAATTAAAATCTTACTTGATAGGAATCAAGCAAGTAGACCTATGTTAAACAAGATTCGAAACCTAGCTATTCCCCGGCAGTGGTGCCAAAAACTTGATGTTCGGTTTGTAAGGACTTTACAGGAAGTTTTACAATCACCTAGGCAGTGCACCTAATCGTTGCAGTGTAGTATAGGCAAGACTCGGGGGTTGTTATCGTTCTCTAGGGGAATAGGTTGGGAAGGCTCGAACAAAATATAACAGAGGTCTAAGGGGTTGAGAGGAGATTCTTTTTGTGTTTTTATGTTTTTATAAAAGCAAGTAAATATCATTGTTTTAGAGGTTGGTTGGTTTTTAACTAATTAAACTAGTAATAAACTCTAAACTACTGGTGATAATTATATGGTAAACGTATGTATTTACTTAATCATGCATACTCCTTATTATGCTTTTCCAAGTTATGTTGCTTTGTTACTCTTGCAATGATCTGTGTAAGTATTTCCTGAGTCATGAATGAATTACACGAACCCGTCGTCTATGTTATATTCCGTTAAGGTAACGTACAAGTAAGGTAGTATGAAGACTATTACAAGGCCTCAAAGAGTACATTACATGCAATTAAAACACTTAAGAGGGATCAACCATATTAGGGGTAAGGTAGTATGAAGACTGTTACTGATGGTATCCTTTCTACACACTCGCGTTTCCTTAGACGTCGATGCCAATTTAATATCTTATGGCTAATTTTCTAAAGCCTAACATGCACGTCTAACACAAGAAGCAACATAATAAGGATATACATATTAAGTTTCATGCAATCATAAGTAAATACTAAATGATCTAGCCTAGCATGTTAAATAAATAAGAAGAACAAGAGCAAACCAAATTACAAGCAATTGCAATCTTTAAAAAAACCTAAAATTCTCTCTTCTTTGGGCGAAAAATGGCTCCCTCTATTCCATCAATTCTGATCGCATAATCTTCTTCTTTCTTGATCCGAATATCATATAATACTCTTGTTTAATCTGTTAATCTTATGATAATAATGATTTAACAAGTTTCTTATTTGATTGATGTTTCTCTAAAGATTTAGGGTGCGATCTCTCATTTAGGGTTTGGTGTTTTTTCGTTCTTTAGGGATCTTTATTAATACTTATTGACTTTCATTATGGAAGTCAGATAGTCCTTCGTGTATTTATATTATTGCCTTCCTTCAAAGTTTTTTCATGATGAGATAGACGTGTATCTCATAGCTGCTGTGTTGATCTTTTAGTTTTCTTTGTTTAGGGTTTTTTAGGTTTCGTTTTGCTTGTTGCATTCAAGAATGTCGAATACAAGTGATAAGGGTACTACGTTTAGAGATGGTGCTGCTAGGGTTGGTATGCAACTTAGAAGTAGTCCAAAGGTGAGTACATCTTCTCCTTTGGTTTCTCCATTTACTATTATTAACGTGCCCCGGGAACTATATAGTATTGATGTTGCTGCCACTTTTGGAGTTACATTAACTACTGTGGGTGACTTGCAAAAGTTAATTAATGATATTGATGCTGGTAAACATGATGAGTTATTATCTGAGTTGATTAATGAAGATCGTATGGAAACCTTGGAAGAATTAGGTTCTATATGTAATTCAATTAAGGTTGATCGTAATAATGCTGATGTTATCCCTTGTAAGGTTTCGTATGCTAATGATTCAATTAATCTTAATGTTGATGAATCCACAATACCTAGTGACCCTATCGTTTAGTCTGTGGACATCAACAAGTCAACATCCTATGCTGGAGTTGCGGGTGGAAGTGTAAAGGATCAACCTAATGTTAATTCCAACTTTTGTACCTTGGTGGCTGATGCCGTATTTGATGGTGTTAACATCTCTATTCCTCGTAAAGTTGTTGAAAAGGTTAGTACTTGCTTTAAACACACTCTATATGGCTACTTTATTGGAAAGAGAATGGCGTTTCTGGTTGTTGAATATTATGCTAGGAACAACTGGGCAAAACATGGGCTGAAAAGGATTATGATGAATTCCAAAGTCTTTTTTTTCTTTAAATTTGATTCTGGGCTGGTTTAGAGGTTGTTCTGGAGGATGGTCCTTGGTTGATTCATAAATCTCAGATCATTCTCAAGAAATGGTCGATGGATACTAGATTGCTCAAAGAAGAATTGACTCGTTGTTGGGTTTATTGATTTGATTATTACAAAACTACATGTACTTAAATGAAGAAGAATGAAACATAAGGACCAAAGTTGTCAAGATGTGAAATTTACAAATGATGGAAGATTTGGTCAAAGATCTTCAAGATAAAGATTAGGAAAAATTTAAATAGATTTAAATAGTTTCCTTATCTAATTGGTCAAAGATCTTCAAGATAAAGATTAGGAAAGATTTAAATAGATTTATATAGTTTCCTTATTTAATTGATTTACTTCCTTTGTAAGTCTTGATCTCTCCATATATAAAGAGATCATAGATATAGGTATAGAATAGAGATACAAATAAGAGTCGACTAGTATAGTCTGTGTGTACCAAAGGTGTGGCGTGTGTTTGTATTGTAGAGTAGAAAAGATAGATGTCTATAGTGTTTAGCCTAAAGGATTATTAATCACTGTTACTTGTTAAGAGTAACCGATCTATTCTGATCAAATAGTATTTGGGGATGTGTTGAATAAAAGAAAAACCTTATATTAGTGTTACTGTACTATCCTAGGTATAAGATCTAAACAATCTGAGCTTAAAAGATCATAAGTCCTATCAGGTTATTTAGGACTATTAGGTGGTATTAGAGCCTCGTGGCTCCTGATCTAGGGTTTGGTACAAGGTTTTGTTCGTGCTTTATTTTCTTTTTTTCAATAATAGGTGAATTCAGAAAAGCTAGGGTTTGTCACCAAACCCTAATACAAAAAACAAAATATAAGGTTTATGTTTATTACTGCTATGGTCACGACTACAGGTGCAAACAAGATGTTTATATTACAGATTGATCATGTCTGCTATGATGATACGTGATGTTTTATTATGACGAATAGTAATCCTGCTCTTATTGCAAGATTAGGGTTTGGATTGCT
>BQNB010120875.1:0-20556 GCA_026074375.1 Tanacetum coccineum | reverse complement strand
GAACATGAAGTCCACACGAAGACGATTTTAGACTTACTCAAGAAGGAGAAGTTATACGCCAAATTTTCAAAGTGCTAATTTTGGTTGAAAGAAGTCCAATTCCTAGGACATGTGGTCAAACGTGACGGTATCCACGTGGATCCTAGCAAGGTTGAGTCGGTCAAGAACTGGAAGACCTCTGAATCGCCAACTGAAATCTGTTCATTTTTAGGATTGGCGGGTTACTACCGAAGATTTATCGAGAATTTCTCCAAGATCGCCAAGCCTCTCACCCTGTTGACTCAAATGAATAAGACATATGTGTGGGGCGATAAGCAAGATGAAGCTTTCCACATTCTAAAGGAAAAGCTATGCAATGCTCCAGTGTTAGCACTCCCCGATGGACCAAACGACTTTATGGTCTATTGTGATGCATCGAAACAAGGTTTTGCGTGCGTGCTGATGCAGCGGGGCAAAGTAATAGTGTATGCGTCAAGACAGTTGAAGACGCATGAGAAAAATTATACCACCCACGACCTGGAATTAGGTGCGGTGGTGTTTGCCCTAAAAATCTGGAGACATTATCTTTATGGGACGAAAATTGTTATCTACACTGACCATAAGAGTCTCCAATACATCTTTGACCAGAAAGAGTTGAATATGCGCCAAAAGCGGTGGATCGAGCTGCTCAGTGACTACGAATGTGAGATCAAATACCACCCAGGCAAGGAAAATGTGGTGGAAGATGCCTTGAGTAGAAAACAAAGGCTCAAGCTAAGGCGAGTACGTGCTATGAGTATTACTATCCATTCTGGACTTAAGACTAAGATTTTAGAAACACAGGGCGAAGCTTCCAAGGATCTCAAAGCCCCAGCTGAATGGCTAAGATGATTAGAAACACACTTTAAGCGACGAGATGATGGTGGAATTTACTTCTTCGATCGTATCTGGATTCCATCAGTTGGTGGTGTAAGGAAATTGATCATGGATAAAGCTTATACTTCTAGATATTCAGTACATCCAGGAGCGGATAAGATGTATTATGATTTGAGAGACTTGTATTGGTGGCCTGGTATGAAGAGGGACATTGCTGAGTACGTTAGCAGGTGTCTTGCGTGCTCTAAGATTAAAGCCGAACATCAAAAACCCTCAGGATTACTTCAGCAACTAGAAATTCCTGAGTAGAAATGGGAGAATATAACAATGGACTTAGTCAAAAAGTTGCCTAAAAGCAGCAGTGAGTATGATGCGATTTGGGTCTGTTAGGAATTTTGTAAAACAGAATTAATTCTGTTAGTATTATAGTTAGTTATGCTAGTGAAGGTTTATCATAGTTAGTACTGGCAGTATTAAATAGTTAATACTGTTTATGTAAAAGTTAAACCTGCTTACGCAGAAATTAGTTAGAGTTAAAGATATGCATGAGATATCTTAGGAAAAGATATGCATTATCTTTATACGCGTTTTTGTAAAGCCCATTAGGGTTTTCTTAGTCTATAAAAGGATCCCTAGGCATAGTCAGTAGATATAGTTCTACAGAAGATCATAGAGATCATATAGTAATCATAGTTTGTAATCTGTAACTTAGGCAGATTCAAAGTTTAATATAAAAGTGTTTTGATTGTGTTCTTCTTTACATTGTTGATTAAATTCCGCGTAATCAATAGTGGTTAATCATTGTTTCATCATTGTTACTTTAGATTTATCTAAGGCAACAAACCCTTTACAAGCTAAAGGTTAAGATCCATTAAGCAAAGGGATCCTACAAGTGGTATCAGAGCTTGTGAGGAAACTCTGAAAAAGAAGAACTTCTTTTGAATCAGAACTACTACAAATCAAAGAGATGGCTGATCAAGATACTCCTCCACCAACAATCACTGCTATGAAGATCCCTATCATTAAGAAGGGAGAATACGATATCTGGAGTATGAGGATGAGACAATACATTTGTCACACAGATCATAATCTGTGGGATATTATTGTCAATGGAGATCTGGAAGATGAGGCTACACCTTCAGGAGAACAATCTAGTCCTCCTGTTCCTAAGACTGCAAAACAATTGGCTGCTAGAAGGAATCAAGAAAGGATTAAGAGCATCTTGCTCTTAGCAATACCTGATGAGTACCTCCTCAAGTTCCACAATGTTCCTGATGCTAAATCTTTGTGGGCTGCAATAAAATCTAGATTTGGAGGTAATGAGGAATCCAAAAAGATGCAAAAGAATGTTCTGAAACATCAGTTTGAAAATTTTGTTACTGCATCTAATGAAACTTTGGATAAGGCTTATGATAGATTTCAGAAACTCATAAGTCAACTGGAAATTCATGGAGCCTATGTATCAAAGGAAGACATTAATCAGAAGTTTTTAAGAAGTCTTCCTCCTTCATGGAGTCAAATAGCACTGATCATGAGAAATAAACCAGATATTGATGAGATGCACAACTATTCCTAGCTCTAACACCTGCATATATGTGCGATAAAATCAATATTCAGTACCCATTAATTCGTCAAATATTAAGAGTAATATTCATTGCTAAATAATTAGGGTTCAGTCACTTAATACAAGTTGTATGGTAAGGTTAATAAGGTACCTGAGCAACCACACGGTACCGCCTCAACTGTGAGGCACAATCATCAACCTTAGATGTTACGTCACCATGGCAATGACCCATTATTTTCATTTCTGGATCCGGATTTTTGATCACATTATTGTTCCTACTATACTTCTTGAACCCACTCATCATATACGAATCAATCATCAACGTTCCCACAGCCGACATCATAGACTAAACGTAGTAAAAGGAAAATTACTCCATGGCTTTTCAGGCAAACATACGGACGTCAAACACTCAAAAGAATCAGGCAAAACATGCATGTAACCAGTTGCAAGGATCACACCAGAAGCAAACACTTTAACCAACACAAACAGCTTCGTATCAAGGTGTAAAGCTGGCACAGACCTAGAAACCAAAGGTAGAGTAACACTCATCATACTAGTAACAAGAATCGCAACAATGGCTATTAGTTTAAGCTTTAACGATCCAGTTTTGCTATGACACGGTCCGCTCGTGGACTTTTGGCATTCTTCGAGGAGGGCTTTCGATTCTTGTCCCGTGGGTTCAGTTGCGTGAGATTGTGTTACAATGGTGGTTATGAGAAGAAAAATAATGAGTAGATGGTTGGTTTTCTTCATTATTGTTAAACTGTTAATGAAATGTGGTTTAGTGAAATGGTTAAAATTATTATAAAATCAAATTTTAGCAACCTTCTCTGCAACGAAGGGTGGGTCAGTAATCCTCGTTCATTTACATATAAGAATAGTAACATGTCCATCATGAGGTTTTTATACCTCATATATGAAGGTCAAGTACGTTACACAAATGCATGCAAAGTTTTCTTCTTCCTCAAACGAATTATACGAGAGCTAGCTAAAGGCATCTTTACTCCATTTAAGATACTAAATCTTATGTATAGCTCTTGAAGTTAATTAATGCATGCACGTTATAACCAACATGCTCTAAACTGATTATAATGATTATTAGTGGATAAATAGTTTTTGATAGAAGGGTGGCGACTAGGGTTTGACGGGGTGGTTGGTTTAGAGGAGGCGGCTCAACGTAGCCACCTAGGTCTGAGGATCAGACCCGCTCCAATACCATGACAATGAAAACCTCGTGGGTTATAATTTATTATTGACCACAATATATAGGAGATTACATGAATGAAACTCTAACAGACCCTAAGGCCCAAACCAGGCTTGGGCCTATTTATTGTTAATATTGGATAACGTTTCTATAATATCCTATTATGATGCAACAAAGATTTTTTTCACATAATACCCTTTGATATGTAAGTTTGTTTATGTATAAAATTATGGTTCAATATTACCTCTTGTGATAGATCGAAACTCAAACAAGCAGAAACCACAAACGGCCTATTCGAACAACAAACACCAATTCGAAAAAAAATAAAATTTATCGAGATATGATCGAGATCCAAACCCACACGTACACGAACAGCTAAACCCTGCACACACAAATAGAAACTGAATCTAAGCACGAACCACAACCCAAACAAAATTCATATTTGAAGCTTTAATATAGTAAGCCGTAAACCAAAAGCTCACACTCTCAAACACTCACTATTGTCATGCTAAAGGAATTTTGCGTTGAAGTTTTGTTTAAAGACTACTGTGTCTGGGTTTTGTGGAAAGGGTAAAAGTGTGTTAAACAATCCTTCAAAAATAATGGGATGATATGGAAAGAGTTGGAGGACCGAGTCTAAGGTGTTGTTTATTTTATTAAGATGTTTTGGGTCTGAATCTAACTACCACATCTTACTGGTAAGAGGTGGTCATAATGTCTGAATCTGAATGAAAAAAATGTTGTTTGTTTTTTCAAAATTGTCTTAATGGTCTATTATTTAGATATATATCAAACAATAATAATATGGATGAAGAAGTAACTTGTATAACATGAAAACAAAACATTTTATCAATATTTAACACAACAATAATCCATTAAATAATTATCTTAAAACATCTTCTAATTTTAAATTAGTAAAAAACTATTCACGATAACTTTCTTAAATATTTAATTAGTTTAAAGTAATGAGACATTCAAGTAACTTATCTAAAAACACTAATAATTCACGACTTGCTTGCATTATTTGTTGTTCGAAAGTCATCCGTATTAATCATATATTGTTGATCGGCTTCACTCCCAATAGGTTGAGCAACTTCAACATCACCATCGTTATCATCACGTACATTTCTATTTTACATGTATGTCACTTTGGTCGTATTGAGCAAAAAATCATCGCTTAAACCCTCCTTTCGTATAAAGTTAATGAATTGCAAAAACATGCAATAGTAATATCTTCTTTGTTTAACCAAGGACTCTTGGGCATAATTTCTATATGGAAAACGTTGCTTTTAAGCTACCGTCTGAACCACGCTCGATTACGTTTTGAAGTTTTGCATGAGCGTGATTGAATTTTTCTTTACTCGTCATTGCACGTTTCCGACGAAAGTATCCTAACCAATACCTAACATTGTGATACAGAGCCATAAACCCACGCGTATGCCTATAAGGCAGAAATCGCCAAAGATATTTTTATCTGAAAAAAAACAATTAACTTTTGTATTTCATATCTACGTTTCCAATAGGGGTATATCTCAATTTTTAAACTTAATACATATAGGCGGAATCGGTAAATAATTTTATTAGGGGATTATCTTAAGCGTCATTAAGTATTCTCGCGTCGTGTGACGTACCTTCCCATCCGGCGACAATATAGGTAAAGACTATGTTGAAGTCACAAATTGCTAAAACATTCTGATAACAATCACCTCTTTCTCTTGCTTTGTATACATTCTGTTTATGAGACGGAACATAAGCATGTATAAGAGTTCCATCAAGGGCACCAACAGCTCCCTAATTTGGAACAACAAATTATTAAAATACAATAAAATCAAGAGACATGTTAGTAATAAATTTGACGGTTACCTTAAACATTCGACGTTCCCTTCTATTGTTTCCTGGAATGTTCGGATTTGGATTAAATGTTGTCGGCCTTATAACCTCTTCAGAAAATACCAACATCTTATCTAATACTTCGTGAAAGCAATTATGAATAGTTTCCTTCGAGTGTTGAAACCTACGCTTCATAACAGAAAATCGTTCATTGTGACCAATTATCATAAGAAAGATAAACATCTTCTCCTCAACCGATATATGCTTACTATCTCTTAACCAATTCTTTTCTTTAAAATGATTGCATAGTCGAACAAACGAGTCACGAGACATCCGTATCAACTCCGTACATTGTAAATTATTTCTTGCATTAAGCTCGTGAGTTCTTTTGATGCTCAGGACATTGTTGAGTTATTATCTCTTTTAGTTTTCGTACACTTCGCCGAAAATATATACAATAAAAATGTAAAATATAGTATAGATTTAATAGCAAGTTTTTTCGTTGCATCCATTTAAACCTGGAATAAAATCAATACACACCAAATGGTTTAATATATTACCAAATAAAACAGTTTTGATCTTGTTTATATGCCGGAAACAGTTTTTATGAGCAAAATATATTCGGGAACCTACCGTATTCTGGAAAATCAGCTGCCCACAATAACCCGTAAAATACATTCATGTTGCAACAAATCGGGTACGATTTAAGTTCAACCAAATTAAACCCTCATTCATTAAACCCTCATAAACAACCAAATTAGACCCTCATTCATTAAACCCTCTAAACAAATTAAAACTTCTAAGCTGTAATACATAACCTCTTCATTAAACCTTGAATACATGTATATATGTTATCCAAACACCCAAAATTCACTCAAATCAATACATATATTATCCCCATATCCAAAAACCCTAAACCCCAAATTCATTTTTAAATCAAATTCATATCAAACTTAAATAAAAACAACATCAATACAAGTAAAACATAAAGGTAAAAAAGAAGAAAAAAACATACCTCAGACATGGAGAAGATGACGGCTTTAAGTGGAGATGGTGGCGAATAGAGGTGGAGACGACGGCAGATGGGGGCGAGAGGTGGTCGGCCGAGGCTGGAGGTGGCCGGCGGCGGCTGTGAATGGGTGAAGGTGGGTGATGATGGGGAAGGTGTGAAGTATTGAAAGGTATAATAGGGTTAAGAGGGTGTCAGACGTGCTCACCACCTCTTAGCGAGTCAGAGGCAATATGTCTACCCGTCTATGAATGGAAATGAAAAAAACAAACAACGAAAATGTCTGCCCGCCTCTGACTGGTAAGAGTCAGAGTCAAGCCTGGCTTTTTTTTAAAACAAACACACCCTAAGTTTGAATATTTTGAGGTTATCTTAAATTTGTTTATCAGTTTATTATTTTCTGTTGCTTTTTATCACTAATATGATTGTTTAGGGTGTTATAAGTCGTGTACTACCGGTTGTGATTTTTATATTTCATTTTTGTTCATGAGACTATGCAACATCTACTTGTCATTTATGCAATTTTAATCAGGTTTTTTATTTACAGATGCAAGTCAGTATGGCCGTATGACAGAAATATTTTTGGGGTAACCATGGTTTCCGACCTTATGGCCGACTAATCCATGGGGTTTGAACCCACCACCACATAGACTCAAACAAAGTAAAGTTGTCCCTTTTCAAGAGGTCGACGTGGCCACTTCAAAGGTTGTTTGCACTTAGAGGTGCCAGGGAATTGAGTAACTTGAGGACCTCACACATTTTAGATTGATTGTACAACTCCCTTTGCTCCACTAGGCCTCCCTTGAGTGGTTCGTATGGACACAACCTTCTATGATAACGGTACATACCCGTTTAAAGAAGAAAATGCTGAGGACTTTGGCGCTGGTTCAAAAGAGTATGTGCATGCACATTCGTGTCCAACAGAGAAATGGTACAGGAAAAGCTTGACAACGATTGAAAAAGGATTCTAGCTTCATAAGATTTTAAAAGACCTCTAAAAGGGAATTCTGTTTCAAATGGCAGTGTAACCCAAGACTTCGAATTAGGCCAGGTTTATATTGTGCACCTTTTGGCTCCTTGTATAATCTCGACTTTAGAATTGGCACAACAATTGGGTTTTCTTGGCGGTCAAAATGGGGCGGGACGAAACAATATATTGCGTTGTTAATAATTTTATTTTTGACAAAACGATTTAGGAGGTTGTACTGTAGGCATTAATATATTTCTCAATTGAGGGTTAAAACATTGTCGTTTTACCTTTGGCCTAATTTTTGATTTTTGCTGGGCTTGAAATACCCTCTAAAAGGCCATTCAATACTAACTGTATAGAGACAAAAAAAACTATCAAATAGCCCGCACAACTAAGCTTATTCTCAGCTCAATATGTAAAAAAATAATGTTACAATAAGCTAGGTTGATCGGTTCGGTTATCGGGTTGTTCGGTTAGTTCGGTTCGGTTAGTTCGGCTTAAATTTTTTTTAGTCAACCCGAAAACCGAACCGAATCGAAAACCGAATTTGAATTAGGTTCGTTTTTCGGGTTGACCCCAATAACCCGATTACACATTAATATGTATTCAAAAATATTAATTACATAGATTGTAGCAAAAAAAATAATATTATTTAAGCTTAAAAAATGGTTTTTCTATATTTGGATTAAAATTATAATGGTATTTTAGATATAAATATTATATATATTTCTAGAAATTTGGATTTTTAGTTCGGTTTTTGGTTCGGTTTTTGGTTCGATTTTCGGTTCAGACTGTCAAACCCATATCCAACCCGAAAATCGAATTGGTAGTTCGGTTCGGTTTTGGCAAATTCGGTTCAGTTATTAGTTCGGTCCGGTTATTTCGGTTCGGTTTCAGTTTTCGGTTTATTCGGTTATTTCGGTTTTTCTGCTCACCCCTACAATAAGCCATACGAATACCTATGTTTTTATAACCAATCAAGAGAAATAAGCAATAAAACATAAGCTACATATGCCTGGTAAAAAGAGCCCGTCGCAACGCGCGGGCCACTATCGCGCTTGTTAAAAGTACATTTGGGCAAAATTGGGTTGGGTAATGATGGGTCATGGGTTCAGGTTAAAACTTAAAGACTTAATTGCTTAAAAATGTATTATGCTTGCCATTTTTTGTCATTGTATGTAGACAACTATTTTTTTTGTCATTGTGTCGTTCAACTTTTAAATTCGTGCTATTGTAAGTATTTTGTGACCATTTTACCCTCACATTTTTCAAAATTTGAAGGTTCAATTGTCTTTTAAACATGCAGAAATAGTCACTGAATTCACACAATTGCACGATATTTCAAAAGGTGAGCGACACATGGCAAAATAAAAAAGTTGTTTACTTACTAATGGATCAAAATAGTGAAAGTATATAATACATTTTTAGGCAATTAACCCAAACTTAAAAGACGTTATATTTTGGTACTAGTTGGACAGTGTTCCCCGAAATGACATGCAACACGTTTTTTTCGTATGTTTAATGATTTTATTACTCGCTCCGTCTCAAAATTATTATATCCTTCTCCAGAAAGCAGAACCTGATCTGACGACCTGCACTAAGAAAATACCTGTTCAACCCAAACCCTCACCCAACCCATCCAATCTCCATTTACTTTATTGATTAAATTTTTGTTGTGCTGAACTAAAGTTTAAGCTAACAAATTTTGTATTATTGGCTCATATAGGCATCAAGAGTCAATTTAAAGCGTGATTAAGATTACGTTTTCCAAAAACTGAAAGCTAAAGCTATAAATGGGTCATGTTGTGGGCAGAATTCAGTTATCGAGCTAAGAAAAGAAAATAAGAATGGAACTGCAGAAGCTTTTAAGCACTCAAAAAGGCAAAATGGGCATAAAAAGTAGATAAGTAATTAACTATAAATGGTTAGTTATTTCAACAGTGTCCATACTTAAATACTTAGGTTTTCTTTTTTCCATTAGGATCATTAAATACTATAATGCAACAGCAACCGCGTGACTTTTGGTAGGGTCCGTGCTTTGTCACTATGGTTGCGGTAAAACAAATTTAATATACTTATATAGTATTAATCCCGTAAGAATTTCTTTCCAAAATACTTCTCAAACAAGAGAAATATAAGGTAAAAATCTCACTAAAGAAAACACAATTTGTATATTTTTTATCCGGGAAGTACTTTTCCTCGGGTCGTGTCCCAACGAAATCGTGAATTGAGAATTTAGGAATAATTCGGATTCGAGTTTAGAATAGTAAAGGATTTTTGAACTTTTAGTTATACTACAAATGTAAAAGCACGAATTAAAAACAATGAAATAACACGAAATTTAAATGCACAAAATGTAATAAACGCGAGCTAAAATTGAAATTTTAAAATCTAAAGCATGACTTTTAACACATTTAATTTCTAAAAATCACAAATTTAAAATGAAAATTTTAGGAAAAAGAATTAGAATTTTTTATGTATTTTTGAATTTTTTATGATTTATCTAAGAAAAAGTAATCACTAAAATCTATTTTAATTCCTAGAAAATACAAATTTTACTGGAAAAATATAGAAAAATGGTTTTTATAAACTAAAAAGGTGCAGAAATACAATGGAATGAAAAGCCCTAATTTTTATGACCTAATTGTACCCTAATTTTATCAATTAAAACTATAAACCCTAATTAATAAAACTAATTTGAAAAATATAAAACTATTTTATTTTTACTAAAAGAACAGGGTAGAAAGTGAAAGAAATGAAACTTAAGGGTAGGCGGGCTAATATTGGAAATTTTACACTATAACAGAAACGGGCAACCTTGAACTTTAATAAAAATACCAAACAGACCCCGCGATTTCAGCTTATTTTGCTTATTTAAAAAATGATTTTCAGACAAAACTTAAAACTACAAAGTTGCTTAACAGCTTAATCCTAACAACTTTAACAAAAGCACTTTCAACTTTAGACCAAAGAATAAGCTGAAAAATGAGCAACTAGTATGCTGTCACAGTAAGTAGTGCTTATCTATCTTTTTCAAACTTTAGCTTAATGCAAGCTTATTTCTAGATGAAACTGAAAACTAAAAGAAGATCTATGTAGCTTAAGATGTGTATTAAGAAGATTTGAACTAAAATTATCCTATGCTTAACAAAACTAGAAAGAAAATTGTAATGAGAAAATGAAAGTTTTAATGAAACAGTTTTTTGAGCTTTTTTCACATAAGCTAAAAAGCTTAATTCTGAAACTTAGATGCTGAGATTATGAGAATAAGCTACTCTATCTTCCTAGAATCTACCTAGGTAAAAGGATTTTTGCAAAATTTTCACTAGGAAATGAAAAACTCAAAATATGAAATGAACTAATACTAAACTTGTTGCTGTTATGAAAGATGCTGATGTACTTGGCATAAGGATTCTATGCAAGCTAAACTTCAATTTTAAAGCTAATAATCAAATGACTAAATGCATTAACAACTGAATTAACTAAATGAGATCTCTAAATGCTTTTTAATTCTTAAAATCTAAACTACTTAAACTGAAATTTTACCCTGGTGCTGAGAATGGATTTTTAAACTCTTAACTCTTGAGTTTCACTAACTAACTTTTAAAGGCTGTTCTAATCTTACTAAAACAACTGAATTAAACTATTTAAGGACTTAAGACAGATTGTAATTGACTTTAAAGGTCAGATCAAGCTAAATCCAAACACTCCTTATTGAAACTGTCCAAACCTATAGTAAGCTTAAAGTGTATTTAAAACTAGAACAGCTTAAACCTAATATCTAAACATTCTAATTTTAACCTACTTAAGCTATGTGAACTATAAAATCAATGGCTTATTTAGAATAATAAGCTACTTACTCTTATAGATCTATGCCACTTAAGTCAGAAATGAAAAGTAAAGTCTAAATGATTAAAAAGCTAAAACAGATTAAAACACTTATAACTATGAGCTATCTAAGCACAATGAACCTGAAATAAGCAATAGCTTTCAAAAGATTAAGCTAAAATGAATTAAGCTTTTAATATTCAAAATTTGAAGTTTTAGGAAAGTAAACCTGAGATTGTAGAATCTTCACATTCAAACTATCCAAAAGTAGAAGTTTAAATGTTCCTAAATGGCACCTTGCCTCTAAACCTCAATAAGCTAGCTTCTCTAGCTTATTTTGAGCTTATTTCTTCTTGTTACTTCAAAATTTACACAAAAACCTTAAGTAATCATAACTTTTGATTTAAATGATAAAATTGAACTAATGATTGACTAAAAACAGAATGTAAGCTAAATTTGAGCTTATGGAAGGTAATAAGCTCAAAAGAGCTTATTTAGAGCTTATTTGAGAAAATTTACTTAAAATTGAAAACCAAGAACACAAGCAGCTTAAAAACTGAATGATATTGCTAAATTGATTGAATACAAGTTTAGAAAAGAAGAGTACAATAGCTTTTAAGCTGATTAAAAGAAACTTGAAAATAAATGCTTAATTGAGAGAAAATACAAAAACTGAAAATTTAAAACTAAAACTACTACTGAATAATGATGTCCTAGCCTTCTATTTATAGAGGAGTAGTGAAGAGAGGGAAAGAATTCTAGAGTCTTCCTTTAAATCTCAGCCCTTGATTATTTGCGAGATGATTGTGGCCGTTGGATGGGTTTGATGATGTGTCCTGGCCAATGGGCTGCTTACACGTGGTCGATTATGATTGGGGAGGAAGTATGAACGAAATTTATAAGAGAAAAGGGAGCGGGGTGTGGAAATTCGTAGTTGGGTTTGTGTAGATTTTTGGCGGGAAAAGTAGTTTTGTCTGTTAGGTTGTTATTCTTGTTGCGAATTAACCGGGGATTATGTTTGAATCTTTGGAATATTGTCACTTTCGGTCCCTGTCTTTTACTCCGCCCAAAAGTAGTTATAAAGAAGGTTTAGTAATGGCAATACTGGCCCTTGTGTTTTCCTTGTTCTCTTTCTTCTTTAATAACAACTTCCCATCTTTTTGCAAATTTGGTCCTTGAAACTCTAAAACTTCTCATAAGCCCTTGAAACTTTGCACACTTGACATAACTAGCCCCTTGACTTTATTTTGAGGTCCTTGACTTCATTGTTTCTTTCTTGCTGTTTCGGGGCTGATCCGGCTTTGACTCTCTGGGCTGATCTTTCCTCCTTGTCTTGCTGTTTGTCTTTTACAGTTTATTGGCGGTTTTTGATCGTTTTTGCTTCTTTTGTCTTTTCAATCCTCCCTTTCCTGCACAATGAACACAAAAGCACACTATTTTTTTTATTCTTTTGGCATTTTCAATGCCTTTTATTTGGCTAAAATCAAGGGTATTCTTAATTGTACAAATTTAGATAATATCAGATCAGCCTAGTAATATTTCACTTGAGAGTCGGTCGATTTCATTTCAAAATCTGTGTTTTTGGAGTTTCTTGTTGAGATTTGAAGCGTGTATACTTGTGTTCATGAGAATTAAAGTATCTTCAAAGCAGCACCATTTTGCTCGTTCATACCTTAAGTGAAAATTCTAGTCCGCTTAAGTTCTTATGTGAGGGGCCAAAATTTCCTTCTATTGTGTTTGAAGAAAGGTTCGATGTTACCAAAATATGTTCTTTTGCAAATTGTTTGTTTGATAAGTTTACTCCATCAAAAATCGGTGGTCAACACTATTTTTAATCTTAATAACAAGTTCTTTAGAGCTTTTTACACTTTGATCCCTTTGGATGGAGTAATCAATGCGTTTTCCTAACAATGTTGTTTGTTTTCGAAAAATCCTCTTTGGTAAATTCCTTATTGAAGATGGTATGACTCATCTTTGACGTTTTTTGGAAAATTATAGTGTTGTTCAGGGCGACGTTTCTCGTTGTGGATACGAACAATTATCATAAAGATTTTTTCAACTGATCATAATCAAACGGTCTGATTAATTCGCTTAATTTGATCGCGTTCTTTTTCATGACGATTCATTTCGTCAGAATCAGGGGCTATCATTAACGCAGATTATCATTGTAACAAACTAGTTCATACTGTCGAGGTTTCGCTCTTTGAGCTTTCTTGAGAACTTAGGTTTTGCAACTATTAGCTCGTTTTAAATTACGTTTATGCTTATCTCACTTGTTTGAAAAGTGTGACCGGTTTTTATATTTCAATATATTAAAAACCTTGAATTTAGTTTTTCTAAAGCAATGACTTTATCAATGTTCCTTGTCTTCACGAGTTTTGTAAAGCTTAATCTTAAGCCTCTTTTGCTTGGGACATATGAGTGTTTCTTGATGTGCACATAAGGTCATTTTTCATATCCAACAATCGTTTTGATTTTAAATCATTTATTTGTTGAGTATTTGCTTTAAGATGATTTTTCAAAATCGATTTTGTTGACATTAAATACCCTTTAGCTTTTCGCACCAATCAATTTCCAACTTTGAGAATTATTTCCATTCATTTTACTTATCAAGTTCCGCTTGGATCTTCTTCAAGGTCTTTAAACATCAAATGGGATTAGTCATAGAAGTTCATTGTTGCTTCTTTGAAATGGTTATTTGATGATTCTTAAACTTTTATTCTTAGTTTTGAAAATCCTCAATTTCACCTTTCAAATTTATCATCATAACTCCTTGTTTGATGATTCAAAAAATTATTTCGGTTTTTGCTTCATCAATTTCACATTTTAGTTCAATCAAACGATGGCAAGCAACATTCTAGTTCTTGATCAAGTTCATCAGTTTCATCCGGTTCATCTTGAGCTCTATCATAATACACATATATCCGATGAAACAGTAGATGATATTGGATTACCTTGCTCCGCCAGATATATGTCATTACTAGATTCAGGTTGCCAAGAGATCTATTTTCCATGGCAAAAACTCATTATAGTTGTCATTATTGTTTGGTACTTATCTTGCATTGGATCATCATCATAGATTGGTCCAGAATTGTCAATTAATCGGGCGTATCTCTCTTGAAGTTGTGCCCCATGTTATATATGATGTGCTTCCCAATTCATGATCATCAGGACTCATCATCAGTATCCTCCTTCCATAGCTTGTTCTGCATTCAACTTGAACCTCAGCTTCATCTTGTTTACATATTAACTTCTTTTCATTGTGTTAAGCTGCATCCTTTACTCGTCTTTGGTTTCTGAAATTCCCATTGGATACAGTTGACCATATTTCATTTGGCAGGTTTTGTACACGAATCCCAGACTTTTGCACTTACCGGAGTACTACATTTTTCACTAGCCCCAGCACACTGTCTGCCTCTGATTATCTATACCCAGTCCCTGTTGATTCTTGGAGGTATTATCTTGATTAGCTCGGACTGGTGTTTTGATGAAGTTCGAAGGTTGTTGTTGGAGTTGTTGGATTTTCTTGAACGAGAGAGAAATTAAAGCCATGAGTTTGTCAATCTCCTTTTCCTTTGACTTTTCCTATCTTCAGTAACCGTAGCAGGGTTTTGGGATCATAAAGTAGGGCTGACAGGTAACAATTGCTTTTCCTATGGTTCTGGTAGATTGTGCGATATGGTGGAGGAACTATTGGAGTGTTTTTGTGTAGGTTGGTTTTGATTGA
Source organism: Tanacetum coccineum (assembly GCA_026074375.1). Taxonomy (NCBI): domain Eukaryota; kingdom Viridiplantae; phylum Streptophyta; class Magnoliopsida; order Asterales; family Asteraceae; genus Tanacetum; species Tanacetum coccineum. The sequence goes on along the minus strand of BQNB010120875.1, from coordinate 5,569 downwards.
TGGTAAACTGGTTGTTGTTGTGACAAAAAGGTGGCAAGTGGATTTTATGCAGTAGTAGCACATTCTTTTTTCCAAACATCTTATCTCATTGAATTCACTTATGGTGTCTGCTTCAGAATGTCATAAAGCTTGTGTTAGGAGACAGTATTCAGCTACTTGATTCTGCTTAAAAGTGTCATCATTCCTTTTGCTCATCTGGTTGTCAGTTGAAGTTAGTCACTGGAAATACATGGATATTAGTAACTTGAACTGATTTTTCGGACACAGACTAATAATCATCTTGTAAAATCGTGAGAATACGATTAAAATAATTCACCATCACGTGAAGTGAATTTTCCATACTCCCTAATATAATTTGGTTTTAAGGTCTTGGACATTGAATTGATTCACTGTTTTTATCTTTCATCGGCTTTCACTTTTCACATGGCATTCGGACAAGCATCAACTGTGGAGTTAGTATCGTTATCTTTCCTGTAAAGTATGATTGAACGGCTGCCAGCTTCAGCATTTAGTTGATCTCGTAGTCTTGTGATCATCGTATAGTTCTCCTAGATACCTCTCTGTAGTTGGTTTCAGAACTACCTTCAGCACTGGAACTGTCTTATCAGCCCTTTGATACGTGTATGGTGGTATTTTAGAGACATAGTGGATGAGTTCAATGTTGGTTTGTGTTCAATGGTATCTCTTGGTTATGGGTTTTCACTGACAGTTATTACCCAGTGCCAACTTTGGTGGACGATCTTTGACTCAACCAGCTTCCATGATAGCATTATGAAGAGACATTTGATGATTGAGGTGCGAATTGGTTTTGAATGTGACGTTAGATGAAGTTGAAATTGGATTATACGGATCTTTAAGTGGTTATGAAGTGATTGATTGTGGTTTTAAATGAATTAACGTTCACGGGATTTTATAAATCTTTGATTAATAATCTGAGAATTGAATCGTTTCTGTTAGCGGGGATTTTACAAATCTAAGATTGGAAATTCCGTGAATGAATGAATTAAGTGTCTTTTCAGTTATTGTTTAAGTTGATTGTTGGTGTGATTGGTGTGTTTGTTAAGTCCATTTTGAGCTTTTTTGTCACTTATAGTGTGTTTGTTTGATGGTAGGTTTTGATTAAACGGTGATTATTAGTTTTCCCAAATTCGGTCATTTTGTTTTTTCGGGAATTAGTGGTTTCATTAATCATAGGTTTTCAATGGACAAAAAAAAGTTGACTTTTGACCAAATACGCAGTTAGTATGAGCAAAACGCAACGAATCTTGGTCAAAAACGCATAATTAGACACAAAACGCAACGTTCTTGGGGTCAAAAACGACAAACGAGGTCTTGGTCAAAACGCAACGATTGTTGGTCAAAACGCAACGAATGTTGGTCAAAACGCAATCAAAAAATTAATTGGCAGAGTATCGTCTAGTCAAAACGCACTTGATGGTCTTCAATAAAAGCAACCTGTGGAGTCAAAATGCAAATCACACAAAAAATATCAAAAACAGTGACACTTTAGAATCTAAAACACCAATGACTTGAGATCAAAACGCAGGCGAGCGTGAATCAAAAAAACGCAATGTCATTGAGGTTTCTAAACGCAAAGAAGCAAATTCAAAATGGCATTGAATCTTATCAACGCAACACGAACACCCTTCTGATAGGCATAACGCAGCCAATAAAAATCTTCAAATACTTTCTTGTAAGCTTCGAAATGGTGTTTAAAAACCACCTAGTAATGATGCAAGGTGTCGATATAAGCCCAAACAAGTATAAGTCTGTAACACTTTTAACACGAAACATGATCATAGTTGATTTTTTCTTGCTTTTTTCGAACCTAAGAATAAACCAACTCATATAATTCCACAGTGGGGGGGAATTTTTTCACAAAACTAACACATATACCACCCACTTGGCAGGGTGATACCACATGTTATCCCTGTATTTAATCCATTACACAACTATGTTCTTTACCAAAATGCTAGAAATATATGATGGATCTATTTGAGTGAGAATAATGTAATTGTATGTTTGTTTAGTGATATAGGGAAGTTACTTATGAATTGTATATTGGCAACCAACAACCTTCACCAAGTGTGTGAAGGGGTTATTTATACCCATGCCTTTAGCTTGGCACTTCGGGCTTTCTAACGGGCGGGCTTGGCTAAAATTGGGCTTGAGCCCGAAATCAACCGGACATATTAGATTACATCAAGCCCGTTGAACCCGACTAGCCTATACAATACATGACCTAGTTTTGACATTCTAAGGAACGATAACATTCTTGTTTGACTTAATATAATTGATAGGCTAACAGCTTACATTTAAAGATTTTTAGTGTTATCAAATGGATAATAAAAGTGCTTTTTCTTCTATGGAAGATTGTAGAAGAGGTGTTTGTTTGTAAGAACACCGCTAGGATTTGAAGATCTAGACTTTCATTTATTGAGTATACACTGGTTGAAAAAGTACTGTATGAATACATCAAGATCCTAGAGCTTGGTATGGAAACTTGTCAAACATATCTTGTTGGACAATGGGTTTAAGAGAGGGAAAATTACAAGTACCTTATTCATCAAAATGCACAAAGGTGATACTTTATTAGTATATGTTTATGTGGTTGAGATCATCTTTGGTTCAACAATGATGGAGCTATGTAATGCATTATGAGATTGTTGATGATTGAGAATTTTAAGATGAGTTCTAGGGGAGAACTTTAAGTTCTTTCTTAGGATTACAAGTGCACGCAGAAGGAACGGATGGCATATTAAATTTTAATATTAATATTTAGGTTTACATAAGTCAAGAATGCAAGCACACCTATAGAATACTCAAAAGCCTTTGCTAATGGATGAAGATGGTCGAAGAAGTGGATGTTACTATGTATAGGTCCAATGATTGGTTCATTGATTTTTATTACTCTTCAAGACCTGAACGATCATGTTTACAGTGTGTGCCTGTGCTAGTTACCTTGTCAATCTAAGGTTTCATCACTCTTTCATACCATGAAAAGGATTTTATAGGTACCTTAAAAGGTCAACAATATTAGGACCTTTAGTATCTAAAAGATCTCTCCTTTTGATTTGGTAGCATACACTGATAGTGATTATGCTGGAGTAAGCTTGGATTGGAAGTTTACAACAGGTGGTTGTCAATTTCTTGGATGTAGATTAAATATCATGACAGTGCACAGAAATAAGACATGGTTGCAAATTCACAACAAAAGCTGAATAGTGGCTACTTAAGTTGCTGGGAAAGTACTTTGGATTCAGGATCACTACTTATTTATGGGTACATAATATATGCATACCAAGATCTTTATTGACAATAACAGTACTATTTGCATAATTAAAAATCCTGTTTTTCATTCAAAAACAAAGCATATAGAGATCAGACATCATTTTATTAGAGATTGCAATGAAAAGAAATTGATTCAAATGGTCAAAATCCATACTGACAAGAATGTTGTAGATTTGCTTACAAAAGCTTTTGATGTAAGTAGATTTTAATATTTGATTGTTAGTATTGGAATGATGAATCTTTAAAGTCTTTTATCTCTTTATGTTTTTGTAGAGTTTTGTATGAATTAGTATTGTTATTCATGTCATTAAAAGTTTCTGTTGTTAAGTATAATTAGTACTGCTGGTTATACTTAATACTGCTGAGTTACTACTATTAGTTATACTTAATACTGTTAGGTATAATTAATACTGTGATAATTGTGAAAATTGCTATGGCTTGTGTTTTCTTGGTTTTTAGACTAACATTTTGCAGGAAAAGCAAAGAAAAGTGTTAGATTAATGATGGAAAAGCTGTTTGGAATGGAATTGGAGTTAATACTGGTGACTCAAAGTTAATGCTGCTAGGCATAACTTACTACTGTTGGGTGAAAGTTAATGTTGTTGAGGGTATTTTCATAAATACTTCGATTAAGGGTTTCAATCAATCATTTAATCGATTTTAAATACTTTCAATAATATCTAACTACAAATACCTATCTCAATTTTTTAGCATCCATTATCAATACCCACACACAAATGGAGTATCTATATGTTTGCAGAATACTCACATCACAACATGGTAGTATTTTTGTCTAAAACCCACAGAAAAGTGATGGGGTTGATACTAAATTGTGGATTTTCTAAATGCACAAACCTTTTAAGTTATAAATTAAACGGTTAATTCCACTTATTTATATCTATTGCATTGTAACATTTATGGGTCTATGACCGTGGTCAAAACTATCAATGGGGAAGTACAGTTGCATGCCCTAGTAGATGGCAAGAAGATAATTATCTCTGAAGCATCTGTGAGAAGAGATATTAAACTAGAAGATGAGGAAGGTATTGATTGTTTACCAAGCTCTACCATTTTGGAACAACTTGCATTGATGGGATATGAGAAAATTTCACAGAAGCTCACTTTTTTATAAGCCATTCTTCTCTCCACAATGGAAATTTCTGATTCATATTATTCTACAATGCCTAAGTTCAAGGACTACTGCATGGAATGAGTTTAGTAGCACTATAGCATCTGCTATTATCTGCTTAGCAACAAATCAGAAATTTAACTTTTCAGAGTTCATTTTTGAAGGTATGATCATAAACTTGGATAATGTGTCTGGGAAATTTTTGATGTATCCAAAGTTTGTACAAGTGTTTTTGAATCAACAACTTGATGGGTTGCCAACTCATAAGAGAGTTTATAATGCACCCTCTCACACTAAGAAGATTTTTGGAAATATGAGAAGGGTAGGCAAAGGTTTTTCTGGTAGAGTAACACCTGTTGATCCCACTTGAATGGATCTTGAATTCCTTAGCTTGTGTAAGGTTTAGTTATGCAAGATAAATCCTACACAACTATAGTAGAAACTTTGATTGATAATACTAAAGATTATGCGGAATCTAATTTTTAATATAAGAAGAATTCTTCAATGAAACAGTAATTCTAATGAATACACAAATTAACAAACAAAAGCTTCAATATATTAATACGAATACTCTAACTAGTATTAGGGTTACAAAACCTTAAAGCTGTGACAATTCTATGAATGACTCATTTTTTATACTTAGAACTATATACCCTAGGACCTCCTTTTATACACCAAGGAGTCCTAGTCGATTTATAATATATTACAAAAACAATTAAAATGGAAAATTAAAGGGTAATTAAACAATTAAACAAATGCAGGAAACAAATATAACGCGACAAATAAGCAAGTAGACTAAAATTAAATCCTAAAATTACAAACTAATTTTCTACACCTAAATTAGGATAATAGAAAATTTTAAGAAAAATATTTTTTTTTTGAAATTTTTTTTATCAATTAAAAACTATTTAATTCTAATTAAATCCTAAAAATAAGAAAATAGAAATTAATTGAAATTATATTTTTCCTAAGTAAAATAAGTAAAAAGAAAATTTTAGAAAAAGGAATTACTATTTTTGGCTTTTTAGATTAAAAGATATGATTTTTTCTAAAATTTAAACTACTTAAAAACTATAAAAATAATAAAAATATTAAAAATAAAATCCTAAAAATTTTATAAAAATTTTACACTAAATAAAGAAAATGTGC
>BQNB010120874.1:0-16204 GCA_026074375.1 Tanacetum coccineum | reverse complement strand
CCTCAAAACATACGTTTCATAATCCGTGATTCGTACGCTGCAAGATTCACCTTTTGATGCTCGTTTGAAATGAATGAAGCTGAGGCAAACGAGAGATTCTAAATGCATGGCTCATCCAAATCCATGATAACAAGGTCACACGCTTCTATGGTGTTCAATACCATGAAGATGCTCTTGCTCGAGGGAATGAGCTGTTTAACGTATTTGGGCTAAAAGAATTAGAGGGAAAAGAAGCCTATGATTATCTTGAGAGGCTGTTTAATGGGTTCGATTGCACCAATATCCAAATCGGGAAGTCAGTTTTCGAATTCGAATTAGCAGGATGGGCAAAGGTGAGGTTTCGAACCCACGAAAGATTACACATATATAATTTATTCAATCAATATAATCTCTATTGTTTTACAATTTTCACCGATGAGGAACGGACGTGGTAACCATTTTCAATAATAAGATCGAGCTGTGTTCACAAGTAAATAAATTATCAATAACAATTATAGTGATTCTGCAGGTATGAAAATCAAGTTGAAGTACAAATGGCATTTCACCAACAATTGGTTTCACTAAAAAAATATGACTCTGTTTCACTTTTTTCTTAAAAAAATCAAAAACAAAAAAATGTGATTTTGCAATTTAGGTATTGGACTACAATAACATCTAAGGCCTACAGGCTACACACATTTCTAATTCTAATCGATTTATACTATAAAGTAAAAAAAGGACAAAGTTAAACATATATGCATACGAGTGATACCTTAGGCTATATTTAAATCCTAAGTCTTAATAATGAAAAAGTAAAATGTGACTCTGTTTCATGTTTTTCCAAAAACATCTAAGGCCTAGAAACGTTTCAAATCTTAATCAGATATATATTATTAGCTAAAAAATTGACAAAGTTAAACATATATGCATACAAGATCTTAAATTATAGTAATTCATAAATGATATCTATTTTGGTATACAAACATAGAACAACAATTCATAAAGTTCTAGGTTAAGTTATCAAATCATATATAATAAGTTTTGGGTTAAGTTTATCAAATTAGACCTAACAAGTTTTGGGTTAAGTCATCTAGCCCATTGGATCAGATAATTATATTGTGATTTAAAAAATGAGACAATATTGAAAGTAATTAAAGTATAAGGAGAAGACTTGCAATTTACCAATTGGATGCAAGTTCTTTGAGAGTGAAATTAATTAGGTGAATGCAATAAAAATGGATGATGAATTCAACAAAGAGTAAAGTTAACTGGGTTGATTTCAAAGTCAAATTTACATGTCTAAATTGCACTTCTAGTCCCTTAGTTTTAAAAATATTCAAGACGGCAAAGATATCAAGAACATACTGTTTTTTTCGTTAGCTTAAAACTTCATTTAAAAATAATCACATCAAACTTTCTTGGATGCTTATTGTTGAAAAATATCAACCACCTGACACTTCTCTTTGTTTTTTAAAATAATGCAAGAGGCAAATATATCTTTGTTTTTACTGTTAACTTTAACTATATACAAAAAACAAAATCGCATCAGTACTAGTCTTTGATTCCTTGGTGAACATTGAAAAAAATATGTTAAGGCTACCCACTATGGGCCGGACGACCGACTCGGTCGCCGTCGGTCGCCTCCGTAGTGGTGAATCGGTCGCCTCTTAGGTCGCCGGAGACCGAATACCCTTTTAGTCGCATGCATGATCAAGGTCGTGTGTGGTTATGTTTGTGTTTTTTTTTCTTTTTCTCTGGATATATATATATATATATATATATATATATATATATATGTGTGTGTGTGTGTGTGTGTGTGTGTGTGTGTATGTGAGTTTGGGGAAGTTTGCTAGAAAATGGAGAGGAAGAATAAGTGGGGAAGAAGGAAAGAAAAAAGAAATATAGGAAAAGAAAGAATATGAGTAGACACTGATTCTTTGAAATAATAATAGTGGGGAAGAAACATATTAAAATGGTGAAAAAGTGAAATAATAATATGGGTAGGCAAATATTTGTAAATGTATTTAAAAGTTTTATTTTAACTTTTTTTATTATTTAAATCAATCTGAATGTTTTATGTTGATCAAGTTACACAATCATTCGAAAAATTTATTTCCGGTGTGTAACAACAAAACAATTCTTAAACATAAACATAATAATCAGGCAATTTCTAGCGGTCGGTCGTCAATGATATCATGCATTTGTTGTAAAAGTTTTGCTTTATGTCACTAAAGACTCGATAACAGAACAACTAAGTGCTATTAGACTTTCACTTTGTGCTATGTATTTGGTGGCAAAGTTGTAAAATGTATTGCCACTAAATCCTTTTTTTTGGAACTCTTTTTTTATTTCACAACTTGCTTTGACTTCAGGAAAGAACCTACAATTATATGATCAACTATTTTGGACGACGACAATAATCTTCATCGGTGTTATGACGGCTGAGGTTTTGTAGCTAGTGTTTAGAATTGGATAAAGAGAAACAACTAAAACCGGGTAAAAACAATACATAAAGCAATCGGATAACTTGTAATATAGTGTTAGAGGTGTATTAATGTCTGCGATTACTTTTATGTATGTTTTAATAACATAGATAAGCAACATAAATGTTACCCTAAATCTATGTGCTGCTCCCCATGGTGCATCTTTTTGTAAAACACCTCCTACTACTTTCTTTCACATTCAATTTAATTAGTTATTTATGAAATGTATGTTTTGTACTAAAAGCTTATCTACACATCCAGACAGCCCTACAAAATACTGGGATAATGGAAAAAAAATTAAGCCTGCATCATGTTAAATGAAACCATACGACCTGAACATTTTTACAAAGTTGTAGCATTTTAGAAGCTATTTAAGATGAAAGATAACCTACGGACCTTCTTTAGAAGCATGAATTATCCAAAAAAAACTATCCACCGCTACTTTCTGCTTCTTTCCAACCACCACAACTTCCCCACTTTGAAGATTAACATCATTGTTTGACACAACCTGGACTTGTCCGTCGCCGCTGAGCACATAGATGATGGTGCGGCTGTTTATCGGCACAGTGTTCGATTCGAAGTAAGGCATTCCTTCGTAAGGTGTGCCAAAAATACATAACAGTTTTAAGTGACTGAGATCCTGGATAATGTTATAAATAGTATTATTTTTTGTGCAGTTTTTTATACTCACATGTTAAGTATTTGACACGTCTTTGGTATATTTAGATTTAGCTAATAATGAGTCGCCAGGGGGTGGGGGGACGGTATGTTATAATCCTGTTAGTCTATGTATTGTAATTGGAATGCTTTATGTGAATTCGTAAGGTGCTATGTGTGAGACTTTAAGATTCGGATTACCTTCATTTATTTTGTGTTTAGCCGGCATGAGCTAGCGGTAATGAGGTAGTCCTCTAAAAGGTCAAACCCTTACATTCCACCACTAATCTCGCATAAAGACTTTGTGTTAATTCAACAAAACAAAAAGGTAAATCACGGTTTAAAATGGGAATACTATACATATATCAATCAATTACACATATCAGTCAGTGAGCCAGATCATTTTAACCTTTATGGTGACAGATGGACAAAGTGACATGCTTATAAGGCTCGCCCAAGAACAAAAAAATTTGTGCGTTTACATAATCTTGGTAAATCCATGTTGTCTACCGTCTTAAACATACCAATGATGATATAAACATATAAACCAACAATTAGAAAAAACCAACGGCCAAAACCAAACAATAAACATTTATTTAAATGTTCATGTTCATACATTTGTCCAACATCCATAAATGTAACAGCACATAGGAGCTTATTTTCTCAACCCAACTTACATTAGTCAAAAATACTTTGGTCATTTTTTGTAAGTACTCATTGCTTTCATTTTGGACACCACGAAATGCATTTAAAAAACTTATAGAGAAGAACTAAAAGCATATCAATAAGGCAAAAACCCAACGACAGAACTGAATATAAACGTACCTTATCATTGTTGGTGGGTTGCTACATGTCCTCAACTATCCTAACATTTCACTTCATAGGCCCATAGAATACTTGTCATTCTTGAATAGCTTTCTGGCCATAACTTATGGGGACCTGCATATTACATGACTACAAAGTTTAATATTATCGGGGGATTGGTACAAAGGAACAGAGGGCACTATGACGTAAGTGTCAAATTCCGCCAAATGAAGATCAAATGAGTCCTAAAACTATTTTGACATGGCTGCTTCCTTATTTGATCAAAACTATACTATAGGAAATGAGTTCATAACCTAAAATGGATTACCTGAGCAGGCAAATCATGATATACTTTGTATCGTCGTGGATGCCGGTCTTATCCTTACTAAAACCTTGTGGTTACAAGTTTGTGGTCTTCAGCATGCCGTCCAAAATGGTATTCTGCATACGTGTGGTCACCAAAATTATTATTTAATCCATGAGCATAGCCTCGGTTAGAAGAGTCGGTTTGTGTTAAACGCTGCTCGGAAAACAAACACACACGTGAGTGTACGAAAAGAATTTTCTAAAAAGAAACTTAGAGATAACGAAATTCCCATGTGTAAAGAAACACATTTCTATACTTGTGAATGAGTAGCGAGGAAAGTTTGGTTGTACCAAAATTTGCGCATCACAAGATGGCGGACTATTTTTGTTTATGCTTTTGATTATAAGTAAACATACTTATAAGCCGATTTTAATAATTTGGTTAATCACATTAGTTTAATTTCAAACAAACTACAATACTTTGATTTTATTATAGATTGAGGTGGAGTGGTGTCTTATACATCAGTTCCCATGGATTGACATAATTTTATGCCAACCGATTCAAATTTGAGATTCAACATATGCCATTTCTTGCATCTCCTTGGGATTAACCACCATCCCGATTTTGCTTTGGATCGTATACTTATTTAACAGATCCCAACGCTTCTAAATACTATTTCAATAGCAATAAACACATTATTAATCAATTAATATGTTGTGTTATAAAATAGAGGTTTACTATATATCTATGTACATAAAAATTTAATTCGCTTTGTGTTAAGGTTTAAAAACAAACTAAAAAAAACTAACCAACAATATCCAATTCTCTCAAGACTTTCTTCAAACACCTAGTGGCACACAAAAACCCCTCTTTCCTAATCACATCAACTTCTTCTATAGGCATAGGTATCTTTAAAGAAACAAATCTTTATCATAAATTTCACCACAAGAAAAAAACGAAAGCCGTGATTTTTTTCAAATTCATGATTTTTTTACATTCCAATTATTAAGGTAGGGTTTATAACTCAACAAAATTAGAAATCTTTAAAATGTAAAAAGAAATACATAATAAATTTTAAATTCATACCGCTTAATTCGGATAAGAGTTAGGTCGGATAATGTAGGAGTATTCAGTTGTGTGTGAAATGTGTGAAAGTGTGAAAGGACCGTAGCAGTTACACGTCAATTTATTCTTCGGGTCAGTGGGGATGTGTGATAAATCAAATAATAACTAGTATTATTAATGCGAAAGACCGGTCGGGTTAGAGGGCGCACTGGGGGTTCCTGGTGATGTTTTCAGGCGTGGTCGTCCGATTCTACGGCAAAGGCAATAATTGCAGTTATGGGCTTGGATCACCGGATGGAAGACGTGGGTCGGCAATGAGTCTGCTATGAAGCGGATTTTGCTTGCGCGCGATCAAATGTATTTGATTTTAATAACGCTGAGGTCTGGACTGTTTTGTAGAGATGAGAGTGAAAGATTGGTGAGAGAAGAGAATGGAGGGAGATGAATGAAAACGAGTTGGGGTGCGGTTGGCTGGATGAGCAGGGTGAGAAGACACGTAAGGCTTAACCCGAAAAGCAAAAGGGTCGGACGGATTTTCATAAATGCATTTAATGAACGCCTTGGGGAACGATCTTCCTCTTTATAATATAAGGTATAATTAGTGTAGAAATGTGTTTTTTCTCTCACCATTATGATTCTATGAAAGAGATTATATAAAGCTATAGTTTACATAAGAAATATGGATGCTTGCTAAATATGCATTTATTTAACCAGTTACGGAGAAATGGTAGTCATAGTGGGAAGTTATTTTTATCTTTAGGGTCGTTGACAATCTTAAGTGTTTCCCATGTGTATGTGTTGTAGGAAAAATAAAGAGATAAACTCTTTTGATCTGTGATTCAGACGCAATATCAGGAACACATCTTTCAACACTTTCGTTGATCAATAAGAAAATACCGATAATCAGGCAAACTTCAACAATCGTTTGATTCAAACGTATACCGATTATTAAGAGTATTTAGCAAACCGCAAGAACAAAGCAATGTCTTTTATTATTAAACTCAATAGATTTATCCCATTACAAGAATAAAAGACACGTAATTTATTCTTCGGGTCGTGGATGTGAGTAATAAATAAAAACTATATATAAATGCGTCGGTCGGGTAGAGGGCGAACTGGCGGGTTCCGGTGATGTTTTCAGGCGGGTCGACCCGATTCTCGGCAAAGGCAATAAATGCGTATTGGCTTGGATCACCGGAAGACGGTGGCAATGAGTCTGCTATGAAGCCGGATATGCTAGCGGCGATCAAATGTATTGATTTTAATAACGTGAGATCTGACTGTTTGTAGAGAGAGAGAGAAAGATAGGTGAGAGAGAATGAGGGAGATGAATGAAAAAGAGATGGGGGCGGTGGAAGAGAGGGTGAGAAGACACGTAAGGCTTAACCCGAAAAGCAAAAGGGTCGGACGGATTTTCATAAATGCATTTAATGAACGCCTTGGGGAACGATCTTCCTCTTTATAATATAAGGTATAATTAGTGTAGAAATGTGTTTTTTCTCTCACCATTATGATTCTATGAAAGAGATTATATAAAGCTATAGTTTACATAAGAAATGGAGCTGCAAATATGCATTTATTTAAACAGTTTACGGAGAAATGTAGTCATAGTGGGAAGTATTTTATCTTTCGGGTGATGCCATCTTAAGTTTTTCCATGTGTATGTGATGTAGTGAAAAATAAAGAGATAAACAATTGAATCTGTTGATTCCAACGAATATCAGAAACAATCTTTCAACTATCGTTGATTCAAAAGAATACCGATAATCAGGCAAACTTCAACAATCGTTGATTCAAACGAATACCGATTATTAAGAGAATCTTAGCAAACCGCCAAGAACAAAGCAAAGATTTTATTATTAAAACTCAAAGATATCCCAATACAAAGAAAAGACCTAATATTTATAGGAAAACTAGAGACTTTTCGTTTTCCCAAAATTTATAACTGACTAGAAATTAAATACTTTCCTAATCACAATTTATGATTGATTAATAAGAAATTTATTGTGACTTTTCATTTTCCTAAACCGCATCATTCTCCCCCATTTAAAAAAAAACTCGTCCTCGAGTTTTTCTCACTCGTCCCTGTACTTGTAGCATCTAAATTTGTATCCCTTGCATCAAATTCTCTTTCTTTATAATGACTCGACCTCGAACCTTGATCGTCTTAAAACTAAACTTATCGACCATGGGTGCAGCTTTCAAATACCAATCTTGATATTTCTTTCGAATCAGAAATTTGAACAAACTGCGGCTAACCTTGATAATAATACTTTTTCCAAATGACACCAACTCATGTGATTTTGTATTGATGTCTTCCTCAAAATCAACATTTAAAGTAGTTTGGATCATTGAAGAACAAAGATCATTAGCCACAACGACGACGTCTTCGATGTTGTCTTCTTTCCCACCAAATCCTCCTTTCTCGATAAATCCTTCTTCTTCCTCAATGACATCTTCGATATCGGTATCATAAACTGGCATCGATTCTTCTTCATATTGATCATCATCAAATATTGGAGGCCCTTCATAATCGTCACCAGCCATACCATAATCTCTCCATTCATCAGAAGATGAACCATCACCCTCAAAGAACGGATATTCTAACTCTTCGCCTTCACTTCTCCTTGGAAACATCTTAGTCAGGAACTTCGGCTCTGATACCAACTGATGTAGTGAAATAAACGGGATAACAAAAATTAGATCTGTTGATTCACACGAATACCAGAAACAATCTTCCAACTATCGTTGATTCAAAAGAATACCGATAATCAGGGAAACTCCAACAATCGTTGATTCAAACGAATACCGATTATTAAGAGAATCTTAGCAAACAGCCAAGAACAAAGCAAAGCTTTTATTATTAAAACTCAAAGATATCCAATACAAAGAAAAGACATAATATTTATAGGAAAACTAGAGATTTTTCGTTTTCCCTAAATTTATAACTGATTAGAAATTAAATACTTTCTTAATCACAATTTATGATTGATTAATAAGAAATTTATTGTTACTATTTATTTTCCTAAACCGCATCAGTATGAGCTTGTGAGGAATGATACTACACGTTTATAAGCATCTCGGTACTTAATGATGGAAATGTAGCTCATAAGTGTGGAGCCTGAATGGAACTTGAGTTTTACTCTATTTGTGATGATGCCTTCTTGTATTATCCTCTTTTGATTTTAATGTGAGGATGGAAGCTGCATTTTGATCTTAAGTTACAATTGGAGGAAAATGTAATCACAAATAGTGGTTTCTTGATGGATGTCTAGTATCTAGCATGTGACTGCTAGTACTAGTATAGTTTGGTGAATTGCAGTTTGGTGATTATGTCTTGTTTTGCATGTTTATGTTTTGTATGCTGCTTTGATTCTGGTTGGGCATGACCAATTCAGTTTAAGGTTCTATTTTTTTTTATAAATTTGGGTAAATAATCCAGTCTAAAGTTTGCTTATTGATTGTTTTACTATATTTTCTCCTTTCACCAATGCTAAATAGTAGACTCTTGTTGAGTGTCAGATGTGTTGTTTTTAATTAAGTTTAAGTCTTTGCCCAAGAAGATGTTGTAACGTGAATATGTGCAAGCATGAATTTAGTGATCATATATGCAGGTTATAGTTAAACAAATTTAAATAATTTGCATATTTATTACTGCATTTCTGCATCTATAAAAATTTGCGCCACTGTCTTTTATTGGGTGGTAAAGAATAGGAATAATGGGGATGTTTAATATAATGTTTGCAGGTAGGAAAAAGAACGTGTGAGTAACTCAGATGGCAACGAATTCTGCTTTTAATTTCTTTCGTGGTCTGTTCTTTAAGGTTCATTTGCTTGAGTAATTTCAACTACTTTTCCAGTAGCATGCTTGTAATGGATACACTTTTACAAGATCAATGCTCGAATATCCTACTTCCATTTTATCTTCCTTTCTTGGTATTAAAAGTCAGAAATATAGGGTTTAAGTATATGACGCACCAACCAAACGTTATAGTGAGAAGTCTAAAGATGCTCATATCTAGTTATTTTTATGAAAGACATAGCATATGTTGACTTGTCTCTTTATTAAAGATGAGAAAAGTTCCAAAAGGAACACTTCCTAACAAAAGAACAAAACGCTCAATCTGAGCCCTTGATCTAAATCTATTTCAACGGTCTACATTCATCACTTATTATTCACTTAGGGACATTTTTGTAATTTCACTCACCCCTAACCACCCACCCCCACAACATACTCCGGTGATTCATTTCATTTCTTACACACCCCCAAAACACACACACACACTAACCGCTACCACCCACCCCCAAATCAAACCCTAACTGATTTCAAATAAAACCCTAATTGATTTCAATCAAAGTTATGACAATTAATGGACATTAGAGACGAGATAAAAGCATTTAAGGGAGATAAGTCGACCAAATCATCTTCGTTGCCGGATTCTGATCAAAATAAGCCTCAAAACCTTGATACCGGTATACTTTCTTTTGTTGCTTATTTTTTGTATGCTTATTTTGTGTCTTAGTAGTTGGACAATAGATATTTCTTATTTAGGTTTTTTGATTGTTGCTTATTGTTAAATAAGCCTCAATCGTCTTCTAGTATACATTTGTTTGTATCTTTATTTATTTTTGTTTTTAATCAGTTTGTTTTGCTTATTTTGTGCTTATTTACCTTTTTAGGTTTATTATCAGTGTTTGTTGCTTATTTTGTGCTTATTCAGTTTTTTAGGTTTTTAGGTTGCTTATTTGAGATTTGAATGGAATCTCATGTGATTCATGTAAGGTTGTATTACAAACAAATAAAGACTTATCTTATAGTCTCTCTCTGCTTTTTCCACTGTTCGAGTTTTCTTCTCTTGTTCTTTTCACTTTTTGTGAAAAAGTGATATATTATCATTCGGCTTCTTGTCTCTAATAATGACAGTTTCACAACCTTCATTTACTTTTAGATCTTGTATCGTACATGACCAACAACCTTTGATTATTTTCGTTTGAACAAGCAAAAATATCGTCCTAGTATATACTCGCGCTGCATGACGTTCAATTTCCAACTTTGTCTCACACTTTGGAGCTGCATCAATTGTTTTGAAGTCTAATGTCTCTTGTCTATACCTTTTCCTTTCCATTGCAGATTCATATGACATCATGAAACTAACAAGCGTTGCCCCAGGACTTGTGAAACTTTTGAAGAACGAGTTTTCACTTTCAGACCTTGAAGTGGTCCTCATCAATCCATATAATGAAGAGTCAATAAAATAAGCTGGAATCTAAATTTCTCGCATATTAAACATCTTTGTCATCCATTTGTGACTTTGCAAACCAAAATCTTCAATCATTTGTGCCCATTTCTTTTTCAAACTTCAATGGTTCAATGAACATATTCTAAACGATCTTATTAAAACGTTCTTGGAAATTTGTTTCATTGTATATTTCTTTACAAATCTGTTTCGGATAAAAGAGAGTAATTAGTTGAATCACATGAGATACAAAGATGGATCACAGGAGAGACTATAAGGTAAGTCTTTATATGTTTGTAATAACCTTTTACATGAATCACATGAGATTTGTTGAAAATCTCATGTGACTCCTTTAGATTCACATGTGATTCCTTTATAATCTCATGTGATTCCTTTTAAATCATATGTGATTCTTCGGTACTCATAAGTAATAGTTATGATCTAAAAAGAATCACATGAGATTCAAAATTTGAAACTCATGTGATTCAGTTTGAATCTCATGTGATTATGTTTGAATCACAAGCATTGTTAAACAATTATGTGAATAAAAATACCTTTGATGATTTTTTTTTCATAATATGCAACATGCAAAGTCTGTGTTTGGATTTAGTAAAAACGGCTTCGATAGATCTTTTCATGGCTCCATCTTGATCTGTCACAATCATGGTTGGTTCTTTTAAGAAAGCGGTCATGAATGCTGTTAGCAGCCACGTGTATGATTTTGTATCTTCATGTAGAAGCATTTCAGAACCAAGTGTGACACACTTTTCGTGATTATCGATGCCAATGAATGGTACAAAACTCATGTTGTACCTATACAAAAATGATTCATATTCATGAATGTGCAACTAATTTTATCCCTAAATACTTGTGATTAAGTTTGAATCTCATGTGATTCAGTTTGAATCTCATGTGAGTCGGTTTGAATCTCATGTGATTCTGTTTTAAATAATATCTATTACTTGTGAGTACAATAGAATCACATGTGATTCAGTGTTAATCCCATGTGATTTTGTTTGAATCTCATGTGATTTTACTAAAATAAGAGTAATTATATAGGATAAAAATGAATCACATACTTGTTGCTGTTGAAGGTTGCATCAAAAGATACTATGTCTCCAAACTCCTTGTAATTGCATTTGGCAACTTCATCAGCCCAAAACATCGAGACTAACTCAATATTTTCTACCCTATACTGAAAGGTGAAGTTCGGCACATACATTTTTCTATTTTCCATTTTGTTTATGAGCATTTGTGCGTCACTTTCACCTATGAAAACATTCACATCCCACTGATGATTCTTAAAATCATCAGTCGTCCCATGTACATATGCATAGCCTCCCTTCATGCTACTTAACAAATTGTGTGCACGTGTTGCACCAATTTTATTTGTTGCAGCTTTGACAACAAACATTTTTTCTACTTCAGTCATCTTTCTTTGTTTCTTTGTAAAATATTTGTACTCTTTTGGTATGAGCATGTGATTGTGTTTGGGGTAAAATTATACTAACTTATATCTTCCAGAAACAATATCCAAAACTAATTTTATACGAGCTTTGCAACCTGTTACATGAGTTGTTGTATTTCTTTTTTGTTTCTCACTATATTCAGGATCAAGAGTGTCGACATTTATACCTTTTGGAACACCTTCTCTGTTACACATGATGTACTTATGTTTTACCACTCCTGATTTTGTTAACCTTTTCCCTGATTTCTTAACTTCAAAACCTCCCATTTCTGCGTATTTTGAATACTTGTCAATAGCTTCATCTACTGTATCATACCAGGTCCCCTCAACTGGTATAGGAATTCCTTGTACATGAGGTTCCCAATATATCAATCCACCAGGCGTTTCATTTTGCTCGTATAATGTTGCTCTTGGTGTTTTCATACAATCTGTATATCAAAAAATTGAATCACATCAGATTATTTATCATGTAACCACTGAATCACATGTAATAACTAAAAAAATAAAAAATAAAAATTACATGTGATTTATCCTGAATCTCATGTGATTCATCAAGAATCACAAGGGATTCTATTTGAATTACAAGGGATTCTGTTTGAATCACATATAGGATTCTATATGTAGCATAGTGAAAATACCACAATGTCTGAAATTTGCTTTAGTCTTCCACTTAAGCTTAGGGATTATGTTGAATCACATGTGATTCATGATAAATCACATGAGATTCTTAAATGAAAATCAATTCTAATTTGATTCAATTTATACTATTCTCTTTTTCTTACAACAAACATTAAAATACACAAAATAACAAAATCATTTTTACATGTTGTACTATGTGATTATTTTCAACACAGAACAATACTGAAACATAATCACATGAGATTCATAACAAAACAATTTTAGCGCAAAATTACATGTGATTTTACCTGTAACTTCTTCTATAACAACATTTGGATTTGCAAATTCATGTAAAACATCTTCTGTATCTGATTCAAGTTCATTATCCTTTTCAAAAACCTGTTTGTTCATATCTATGTTTTCAACAACTTCCATAGAATTATTTAACTGATTTTCATTCATGTTCATATCCTGTTTATTCAGATCCATGTTCAGATCCGGCAATTTAGATGATGGAGATGACCGACATTGGTTGTATATGTTTTCCGGCGAGGTTGTATATGATGGAGATGAAGCAGTGGTGGTTATTTGTTAGGGGGATGAAGCAGTAGTGGTTTCCGGCGTGATTTTTGTTAAGGAGAAGAAGCAGTGGTGGTTTTCGGCGAGGTTGTTAGGTTTCCGACGTGAGATTATAAATTGAATTAGGTGGTGGTTTTGATTATCCGGTGTGTGTAATTTTTGAGGAGAGAGAAAGTTAAAAATTAAATGAGGGGTAGGTGTGTATATTTTGGTAATTATATATCATGGTAAGAATTGATATTAGCCATTGGATTGAAATGAGATCAATGGCCAAGATCTCCCTTTTTCTTCTTTGATTGGTATGTGTTTTTCATGGATCTCATCTCTAGTAAAGATAATCCCTTATGTAGATGGCTCGAAAGCAGCGGAGCCAGAAGGTTTTGCTCGAGGGGGCACACTTTGATATTAAAAAAAAAACTACACTACAAAATAGTTCTTAGGGGGGCAAATTACAAAAAAAGCCAGATATTTTCAAAAATTTACACTACAATTATTCTCGCTAGAGGGGCACCTTCCCCTTGTGCCCCCCTCTTGTCTCCGCCCATGCTCGAAAGCATGCATACTTCATTTCCATATCCACATGTTTTTTTGTCATACAAGGATCTATGAAATCTCATTGCTCCAATATTAATTATGCAATCCCAAAAGTTGCATCTTCCATGCTACTTGTGGTTGTTTATGTCACTTGCAAGTTCGAGCACTGCTTCCATGCTACTTGATGCTCATCATATATCCTTTTCAAGTCTCTGATTGATGGTGCAACTTTTGGAATTCGTACCTAAACAAACTCGTAGTCTTTGTAACTAGTGGTTGCTTGTATAACTTAAGATATGCTACTTCTATCGATATTAAAACTCTATTAGGTAAGCATAGTCTATTTTTATTCTTTGATATCTGTTATAAGTTTTTCGTGTTCTGAGTCTTGTCCTATTATTTGCATGAAACAAAATCAAACTAGCAGGACGTTCACTCTTGCGGGGCCACAACAATGTGTCGCCAGGTATGCTAAGATCCCAACAGGAGGCTTCCTGCAATGGTTTCTTGGCTCTGCTAATCTATTTGAGAAAGTATTGACCCAATCATTCATGAATGGGTCAATTTGGTTTATGGTTTTATCTTTAATGGGCCAAATGGGTATATTAAAATACATGGGTCGATTTGGTTTATGGTTTTATGACTTTTATCTTTAATGGGTCAAATGGGTATATTACGATTATCAACTTGAAAGGAAGCAGGTCAAATGTGTAGAAAGTCACCAAATGTGTAACTTTATGCATTAAACATCCAAAATTATTCTATTTAAAAAAATATAATTGTATCACTATTAATTATGTTTTATAATCATATTGCCACTTAAACATTTGCTTTTTGCGTTAGCCAACTTAATTGGTTTACTTCACTGTACAACATTTCTTTAATTTGTGTCTTATAGCAAATAAGGACTTCCATACAAATGAGATCCAATCTGAAAGTGGTCGACAACTCAGGGGCAAAACGAGTTATGTGCATACAAGCTTTGAAGGGGAAGAAAGGAGCCAGATTAGGGGACACGATAGTAGCATCTGTGAAAGAAGCCCAACCAGGCGGAAAAGTAAAGAAAGGACAGGTCGTGTATGGTGTGGTTGTCCGAGCTGCCATGCAGAAGGGTCGATTTGATAGGAGTGAGGTTAAGTTTGATGATAATGCTGTTGTACTTGTCAACAAGCAAGGTGAACCGATTAGGACCAGGGTTTTTGGCCCGGTTCCACATGAGCTAAGGAAGAAAAGCATGTCAAGATACTTAGTCTTGCTCAGCATATTGCGTGAGGTATGAATCCTTTATGCTTGTTGTCTTCCCCTTCTTTCCTCCCAGATTACTGTTATATGAATTGTTGATCTGGGTCATGTTTATCTCTAGTTGGTTTAAGTGTCTGAGAGCTAAATGATATAAACAGCTTAATGGAAACAGTGCAATGGGTCAAACCGGTCGAAAATGTCCTAAATGTAAATTAAATGCATAAAGCATCCTTTTAATTAAAAAACTTATTATCACTGAAGTAATCTATCTTTTGTAAACTTGCAAGACACTATTTTTCTATTGAACATAAAGTCTTTGCCACCTCAACTGTTTTATGAAAATTTGACCGGTTGCACGACAATACCTTTTTTCCACCTCTATGGAAACTAGAATAAAAAGTTTAAAATACAGGGAACTTGGCCCAACTAGCCAAAATGACGATTGATTTTGACAAAATAACAACATTTCTCTTTAAGACAAACTAGCAAAGAATCAAGCTAGATTCCTTGCGGACTGGTCTGCTAGAAAATCTTCAAACCATGCGAGGTTTGTTTTTGTGCAGTGGATGTAGGATTCATATATATGGTGAAATTTGGACACTTTTACAGAGCAACCATGAAAGCAGCTGGACTTGGAAGTCACATAGTGAAAGGGGCCTGACATGGGATTCTTGCAAGCTCTTTTGGTGCAAAAATCTATGCCTCGCAAGCTAGCAAGGAATCTAGTGGGGTCCTGCCTATTTTGTCATAAATCGGATTTTTTTTGGCCAATCAATATACATAGATGGATGACCCCGAGAATAAGGTTTAACTTGTTTGTTCTCTTAGTGTTAGTTGACCTTTTTGTTTCCTATTTAATTAGCATCAGAACTGATTGTATGGCTAATACCTGTGTAATACCTGTAATTAGCATCACAACATAAATAGTGATACGACATGCTAAAGACTATGCGGGCTTGGCCCAATACAAACAATGCTACATAGTAACTAATTGTCCACTAACAATACCTTCTTTCATTTCGTCAATTTTTATCTCATATAACAAGGTATCTTACACCTTTTGTCCAATTAGTCCAGGGATTTTAAAATTAACTATAGCTTACTTTCACAACTAGTCCAACTAGATATCACAGCTTCTTATTATGATCCGTGGTACATCTGCAAATTTGTACTAGAAATTATCCTTTGAAATTTAACTAGTATTTATTGTGTGATAGAAGTGTGTTAATGT